>LKNJ01000714.1:47513-179435 GCA_002120245.1 Maccullochella peelii
TCTCCTTCCCCCTTTTTTACCTTTTCCTTCTCCTCCTGCCACACCATCCTCTCTTCGTCAAACTGTGAAAGTTGCTCCTCACCAGTCCTCCTCTCGTACATGAGTTCAGCCTTCAGCCTGTCCACCTGAGAAAAAGAGATAGAAGAAATGTTATAAACTGTTTCAGTGGTGGAAGACATAGTTAGCTCCTTCATATTTATATTTTATAAGTATAGAGTAAAAGTAATACCACAGTGTAAAATTACTCCATTGCAAGTAAAAGCCTTACATTCAAAATCTTAGTATTATCAGCAAAATTTACTTTTGAGTTTTAAATTTAAGATACACATTATGCAGACAAATTGTCCATGTGATTGTGATATTATTATATATAATATTATTCAATTATTAATACTGATGCATTAATATGTAAGCAGCATTTTAATGTAATTAATAGTCAAGGTGGAGCCACTTTTAACCACTTCATATAACGTTTTGTAGTTTAATCTATTACAATGCATCATATCTGCAAAGTTAAAAGTGTAAACTACATGTAGGGGAGTAAAAAGTACAGGGGGAGTATATTTTCCTCGGAAATGTCGTGGAGTTGAAGTTTAAAGCAACATAAGATGGAAATACTGGCGTAAAATACATATACCTCAAAACTGTGCTTAAGTACTTGAGTAAATATACTTAGCTGCTTTCCACTCCTGTACTGTTTCATTTCCATTACTTGTGCCTTGAAAAGATGCAGATAAAAACTTGTACCTGTTGTCTGAGTCCCAACACTGTTTCTGCGTTCTGCCTCTGTGCCTTGGCTTCATCACTCTCCCCTCCCCAGACCAGATGAGTCTCCTCTCCATCGCGGTATGCACAGGGACTGGGACCGCCCCTTCCTGCCGCACCTCTACCCTGTTGGAGAGAGAGGCTCATGCATTGCCCCTTCATGGTTGCGTTTACAGGTAGAGAGAGTCCACAGTGATTGGACAGAGTGTCACGGAGGCGGGATGACTCCTCCTCCAAGCGGCCTACTTTCTCCCGGAGCAGCTCAGCTTCGCTCTTGCGCCTCTGGAGTTCATTCTCGCAGACTTCCAGCTCAAGAGATCGCGTCCGCACGGCCGCCTGGGCCTCCTGGGATCGAGCCTGGCTGGCTTGCAGCTCAGAACGGGCTTCTCTCAGCTGGGCCTTCAGCACCACAATGTCTCCGGCCTTCTGGCTGAGCTCCGACTGGATCTCCTTGAGCTGCTGCTTCAGGAGGGAGATCTCTCCTGACTTCTGACACACCTGAAGGGACAAGAGAAAGCAAGTTAGAAATAGAGGTGGAAATGCTGGAAATACAGAACAAACTGTCTCTTATGACAGATTACAAGTTGACATTTTGGATTTGCTTGCTCCTTAAATGTAAACCTCAACTTCTTTCAAGCTTATAAGCTTATGAGGTTAATTTAAGCCTACTAGGTGTAACCTCTGACTTAACACCTTTCTTTTGGGGGCATTTTACGCTTTTATTAGTGAGTCAACAGTAAAGAAAGAGATGGGGAACGACATGCAGCAAAGCTCCAATGCCAGACTCAAACAGCGACATTTATAGTTCACGGCACCTTTAATCACTATGACCTAACACCTTTCCAGTGTCTGACTCTCACTCACCTCCCATTTTGTCTCTTCCAGACGTGGGCCCAACTGGGTCTGCTCCCTCTGGATGGTGGCACACCTCCTTTCCAGCGTCTCTCTGTCCTGCAGCAGAGAGGAGAAGTCCTCCTGCAGCTTCTTTTTCTCTTGCTGTAGTTGAAATACCTGACGACACACAGAGATCCATATTTTACAACTGCCTTGCGTACTAAAACAGATATGTCAATCTAGACTAGCAGAGTATTAATTGGAACATAAAAACAAGATGCTGCACTCTTGACTAAAAATAATTTCAGGAAATGTTTTTATTCCAAATAGATCAGCCAATCTTTTGGGAAAAAAACCCCTCTTGGATTACTTTCCAGAACAATATTTTTATTTTCATTTTCCCCACACAAATCTCTGTCCGTGTAAATGTTTTAAAAGGTTTTTAAATATTTAGCATACCTGTAACTGAAGCACCTGATGTGCCCTCTGGGCCTTCTGAGAAGCCTGCTTCATCTTTGTTGCACAGCTCTGTCTCAGCTCCTCCATCTCTCTTTCACAGCGACGCTGCTTCTCCTCATACACCTTTCACAGCAAAAGACGTTTGTGAGAGGTCAGAGGTTAGTGTTCCATCTGTACTAACATCATATCAAGTTATTTATTTGTTTGTTTTAAAGGAAGGTTTGGTCAGTGTGGTGAGGTGAGTGTCCGTCTCACCTGGCAGATGGCAGCTTCATTCTCATCCAGATTTTCCCGGAGCTGCTGGAGCTCCAGGTCTCGTTCCCTCAGCTTCTCCTCCAGCTCCCTCACCACCACCTCGTAGCCCTCCACGGGTGGCGGCGAGTGGCCACAGGACCCGCTGTCCGACAGGGGCTGCCCGCGCCCACTTAGTGACCCCGAGCCTGTGCTCTTGCTGGATGAGGAACGTCCACTGTCTGAGTTAGTGTGGCCATGGCTCCCATTTCCACCTGAAGTGTTTCGGCCCGGCACGGGCTCCAGCTGGCCTCCGGAGCCAGACCCAGAGCTGGAGCCCTCACTTGGGGCCAGACTGTAGCCTGTGCTGCTGTGAGTAGGGAGGCTGGAGAGGGAGTTCCTCCCTGAATCTGACATGGAGCAGGACTGGCTGCTCCGAGCATTGCGGCCACCGCTGTAGGAGTTGCGCTTCCCTTCAGAGCTGGAACTGCTGCTCCCTCCGATGCCGTTTGTGCCGCTGGCGCTGTTGGATCCTCCAAGGGGCAGCAGGAGGTTGAGGCTGGCCTGGCTCTCTGACAGATTGCTGCCCCCTGGCCGTGGTGACAAGTACTGCACAGAGTGACGATTTTTGGGAATGACAGGTTTGAATGCTGTTGGACGGATCAGCACTTTCTCCATGTTCTGAAAGTACAAAAAAACAGCATTCGTGATTGATAAAAGCTAAGCTGCGCTAATTAGCAACGGCTGAATAAAACTCATTAGAGAGGGGTGAGCGATATGCTGGCAGGTCACCCCTCCAGGTGCTGATTAGTTTAATTTGGTTTAATTGATATTCATGGGCTTAATTAAACAATTTTCTTAATGATTTTTTTATCATCTAAAATAGAAAGACAGGCAAGAGAGGGATACAGTGAAAGAGGAGAGGACTGAGAAAATCTGATTAAAGGGCAGAGGAAAAAGAGGAGGGAGAAGAGTGGAGGAAGAGACGAGACAAAGACAGCGGGGGTGAAATGCTCCTCGCATGTTCTGTAAGCATTTTTCTTAACAATCTTCCTCGGGGTTCACTAAATACGTCACTAAATGTAAGTGAGCTCTGACATTGATCATGATTTGTCTGCAAGGTGAGTAGCTGTCAAATGATCCATCTAAGCCTGTCAGGCCAGTGATTAAGTTTCCCTTTGGATCGATGGAAATAGCCAATTAGACAGCTGAGGTAATCTGCTGTAAAACATGTCAGCTAAGAAATGCTCATGTCTGCTTAAGTTTCATGAGTACAGTGTTTATTCCAAGGACAGCAGTGAAAAAAGTCCTTGCTATGATATTTAATGCTACAGCATGTAATATTGAGCTGTAATTAAAGAAGACATTTTCCTATATATATCTTCAGGTCAGAGATCACGGTTGACTACACAACAACACTTACGGAGCTGGTAGGGATTCAGTGGCATGCTGAAAGGAGCTTAAATACTTCCAGTAAGGTAGTGTTTCTACTTTCTATACCACGCTATTTCCCTAAATGTAATTTTTTTTTTTTTTTTTTACATAAACACATCACATAGACACATACTAGCTATCTTGTTACGGATGCTTTAGATTTATTTATTTTTTTTGACAAAGAAAAATCAACTTGTCAGTGCTCTCTGGTGGATAAACTATTTGATGTTTCTAAATAACCTCAATCTGCAATAAGCTAAATATTTTATCGTGGCTCTACAATCTACTCCTCTTACCTTCTCTAACTGTCCGGACACTGGGATCAGTTTGGGAGGAGGGCCTCCAATGTTTCCGTTCAGAGTCCTGTTGTCCCTTTGGTCCTCCGAGTCACTGCAGGGACTTGCAGCTGCCAGCACCAGGTTGTCGTTCCAGTCTCCAACCACCACCTCATCGCTCACATACCCAAAGGTCCCATTAGTGCCACCACTTACTGTTCCAGAAACCGTTCCACCGCCTGCCCCAGCAGAGTTACCAGGCCGGGGCTGCTTCTTGGTGGGCAGCGGTGGAGGCAGGACCTGGGTCTGGGGATGCGTTTGGTTGCTGATAACCAGCAGCTGCTCCAGGGAGCTCCCGCTGCGGAGGGTGTTATCCTGGAGCCGGAAGCAGCTGGTAGCCGGCGTGGAGCGGCGTGACTTGGTGCTGAATTCGCTGGCGGCCCGGCAGTGTCTCTCCTGGTATGTCCGGCCTGATATGAGACTGCTGACAGAACCCATGGCTGTCCCGGAGCTACAGGGCCCACAGGGGCCAGGGCAGGGGCCTGAGGGGGAGTGGGATGACAGCGGCCGGCACTGCTGGACGTCGAAACCCTGATTGGGGTGGTCAGTCACGGTCACAGGTAGTGCCTGAACCAGAGCCATGGCACCCTGACGGCGTCAGACACACCACACACTCTGATGAGAGAGATGAGGACATTTTTAATTCATATTGTAAAAGCAACAAATGTGACTAGTACATACGCTCTGTTGGAGAGTTGAATCCATGCATATAATGTTTTTTCATTCAATATTCATGAGACATAATACTTTCTTCAAACAGTCAAAGACGTCACGACCAAATTCATGGTCCTTTAGCCTGCTAAAATTTAATATAGCTCCCCCAAATAATTTATTCTGCCTTTTCTGACTGATTTATAATGCAAATATTTGATGTAGACTCAGGATTCAAAAGCGCTGGCACTAGGACCCAGCAAAGACTGCTGCCCAACACCACTACAGCAGTGTGGATTACAGCTGCACAGCCACACATGAAGATAAAGAGATGATGTGATGAAAACTGACACCTGCAAGCAAAAACTACTACTAATAATAAATAATATTTCTCTGTGCCTTGTGTGGATTCAATACGGATGATTTATTGAACCATGATTTCATATGTTTTAATTATTGTTTTTTCTTGCAAGTTCAGCGGAAAACAAGAATAACAGCAAACATTTTGACTGTTCATAGCAGGAAAAGCACAGGTGTTACTAATAACATTAACAATGGCTCTATTTTATTTAAGTTTCCCAGTAAGTCATAACAGTGACTGTGAGCCAGCATGCACAACACCAGGACCTAGAAACTGAAGCAGCGAAATGGAATTCAGCGATGTCCAATTTTATTATTTACACCTGTGCTCTCCCCCACTGTCTCTTTTTAACTAAATAAGAAACATAATTACTACGGTTCTTGCAGGGTGCTAATGTGATTTGTGCTTAGCATCTCATCCATGTTAAAAATATATGAATGAGACTCATTATGTGGTGAATAGCTTCACTATCAGCTTTGAATTATAGGGCTAATCATTGTATCATTATCCTTAAATTGTTCATGTTAAAATGATTAAGTACATAATGGTTAATATTTGCAATATTAAAATGTGACCAATTTAATTTACATACAAACTTATTACCATTAAAAACAATCTTCTTTGCAACAATGAAGCCAAATTATTTATTGCTTTTTTTGCCTGTTGCCACTCGCGAAACTCATTAGCTGCAGCCACTTTACAGTTGTTTATTGGAAACATTTCTCCCGGGGGAGCACGTCCCCCAGGGCCCCCCAACAGTAAAGGCTCATCCCTCATTAAATACACTCTATATCTCTGGTGACGCCACTGCTAATTGTCAATGTCATTAATGAGCCAGGAAGAGAGAAAAGGAGGATGGATTTAGTTGAAATAGACAGAGGGAGAGAGAATGAGTCACGGTCATCACCATCTGCAGCTGCTCTGTGATTTTCCTGAATGTCCCCGTCTGAACCTGGTGAGCAGTCATCTATGTACCACTTCTAAAGGGCTTTGAAAACTTGTTACTTCACTGTTTCGCTTATCAGAGGATCTTTGAAGAAATGAATAATAGCCTCACTTGGTCACTGCACTATTTTTAGGAGAAACATGGATGCATATTATTAACACAATAAGTGGCAGCAGATTAAGTCTTCCATTTGCAGATAGTATTATCAGTGTTAGTTGCCCTGAGCGACAGAGAGGGGACACATATCCTCAGCCTGTTGTGCCAAACCCAAATCTGTCTGGCCAAGTGGAATAATCCACGCCAGCTTTAGCTGCACACAGTCTGCCAGGACTAACACAACAGACTGACATTCATACACACACACACACATACACACACATCGACGTGCACGTACATGAACATACACACACAAAATGGATGCATCAACAGCAACAGGGCGCACGTCATTCAAGTCAGTCCTGAATAAAAAAAAATAGTCTGATGATATAAAGTATATGAAATAATGCAAGTAAAAACAGTGGACTGATAGAGAAGTAGATGAGAAGAGAAATATTTGTTTTGTTTATCGGAGCACAATTTAACCAAACGATTAGATCAGATTGCAGTTTATTGCCAGATTCCTGTGCTGTAAACTTTCACATTCACAAACTTTTGAATTTAACATTAAAGTACAACACAATATTGCAAAACAGTAGCTTCTATTCTGGCCAGCCTAGCGGCATCAGTATGCTCCAAACAAAATGGAGAGGAGAGACTGTCCAACAGTCCCCATTATCTCTATTTGCCTATGAGTGTGGCCAGGTATCAACACTTTTGCCTTTAGACATGGTTGGACGACATGCCATATAAACTAGTCCGTTTCAAGCACATTAAACCCTTAAGATATATGCATTGGATGTGCACTGGAGTGTGGAGGGTTTAAGAGGTGAAGAGGGCAGCAAACAAAACAAGAAAGCCAGCACATGAAATGAAATATCATACATTGCTGTATTACAAAAAAAACTTGTCATTACATTTAACAAATTATTTGTGATCGTTTATATAATAATTTTAGGTCATATCATCCAGCAGCTACATGGAAATTGAGGAAGAAAAATACAGTTGGTCTAATTATTCTGCAATGATCAGTCAGCAGGGTGGTTCAATTCCTGCCAGTTGACTTCATATTGACTAAACTGTGAGCATGTCACAGGGAGTTAAGAGAGGAGACAGACTTCATGAGTACACATGAGTCAAGGAGATAAAGATATGTCTGGTATGTGATCATTTCCCATGCCAAAAAAAATCACGTCCCCACCTCTTCTTCACTTCCAGCCCTGACAAGGACCTCTCAGGCCGGAATAATAGAATTAACAACCCTTTGAGACCATCAACCGTGACCCTCCGACTCCCTGATGAGTGGAGGGGAGCTGGTCTGATTCTGTCCTCCCACCTCTGTGACCCCCAAGGGTCTGGTTTTGTTCTGGCTACTCGGGCAACAAATCCCAAAAGCTAATTTCCCCCTCTGATGTTGTTCACCGGTTGTTTCTTAAAGTTATTGAAGCCCTCCTCTCCTCCCCTTCTTGGCTGCAATCCTCTGACAAAAGTAAAAATACTTTTACCATCCCTCCATCCGCCCTCACCGCCTCCTCCACCTTCCTCATTACATTCATCCACCTCTGCTGTCAGCAGCACAAGACAAGCAGAGGAAAACCAGTCATCGTCACTAAAAATAGAAAACATCTCAAGTGCCTGAAATCATTCTGATAGTGTTTCAGCGAGGCATTTGATTCGATGTTCAAAAATACTCCAATAGTGTTGCAGCCAGCTATCATGGGGTCAACCTGGGGCCACTTTACACCGCATCCTGACAGTCTAAACCTATTAAATGATGCCGAATGGCTTAAAGGCAGCCTCGCTGCTTCTGACAGGAACTGTAAATACACCAAATGGTTGTGAGAGTTTACCCTCCACATGCCACCAACTGGCCCAGGATGAGTAAGAGCAGGACTGACAGAAGAAAGAGGTTGCCAGGTAGCTCTCTAACAAGATCCAGAAGTGGGGTCTGTGACGAGGAAATAATCCCGTTATGATAAGTCTGTTAATAACGCCAGGATTACCCAGGAGAGGAAGCCCATTATTCTGCAGCAGCAGATCGCCCCTCGCAATCACACGCAACCTCTGAGCTGTTCCGGAGACTCTGCTGGGCTCAGGACGGAGTTAGAAAAGTGAGAACAAGGCAGAAGAAAAAGAAGTGGGTTGAGGGGCAAGAACACAAAGGCGGGCTGAGTGGGGGTGATGGTCAGGGGTTAAGCGGAATTCCAATACCAGGTAGTCCGAAGAGGCCTGAGCTCTTGGGAACGCCGGGCAACTATAATCCTGTTTGGTCATGATTTGGCCAGCAGACAGAGACAGAGCTCTGAGCACCTTAAGATCTCCTAACAGGAAAATCAAATGTGATGGCAGACATCATTTCCTATCTAAACCATCTCCTCTACTGCTGAGCACCGAACACATTGCTTGTGTCAGTTTTCTTTTCTCTCTTTTATCATCTTCCTTCCACATGTCTGCCTCTTTCAGATGTTGTAATGATAAGAGACAAAGTGCAAAAAAACCAAAAAAAAACCCAGCTGAAATCTACACTGTGGCCTCTTGGCTTACGCCACATTTGTAGGAGTTTCAATTGATGTTAGCTACAGTATCACTGTGAAAACAAACCAAGCTGCAGCTCAGTCCTGTAAAACCAGAGAGGTTATGGGTGCATGTTGTCACTCTTTGCAGCAGCAAGATCTAGATCTACAGCAAAAGAAGCAGATTTGTTGTGGATGGTTGCGTGGATGCATGTTGAAACTTGGATAATGTGCAATCTAGCAAAGTGTGATGCTAGGTACTGTACCTATGCTTGGCTTCAATCCACAAAGATACAAACAAATGCAATGTTTCCAGTGTGCTGGCTCTGTTTTGAACTGACTTTATTCGCATTGTCAACCAGGAAAGGAACAACCCGACAAATAGTGACAAACTGATGTCTCTATAGTTGCGAACTCCCTAGTCATGGTAAATGTAAACCATTACCCCTATATGTACCCATATATTGGTTACAAAGTAGGGCTGCGTGCATGTAGTGTACAGTCGGTTGCCTGCTATGGGTGAAAACTATTAGAGCAGTGAGAGTGAACCAAAACATTAAAGGTGAAGGCGTTAAAACCAAAACAATGAGCTGAAAGATGCTAAAACGCTCATTAGAGCTGAAGGGTAATTATTCTCTGTGGGTTCGTCACTACAAATGACCCCTTTCAACTTACACGTAGTCATTTGATCCATTGTTAATATAAAAATATTGATTAGTGCAGCTTTAATCGTATGTAAAGCTGACATCTTCCTAAAGAACAGCCATGTTTTTAGGGTCTTCCACCTCCTTCCTCCACTTTCATCCCTCTTTCCTGTTCCTGACTAGTTTCACCCACATCCCTTTCCTCTCTTCCTTGCTTCCTGTGCTGGATTATTGCTCCACTGCTCTCCTGTCACTCTTTCCTTTTCCAACCACCCTTTCCCTACGACTCCCTGCTTAGTGCTCACTGGTCTATGCAGCTAGATTTTCATCGGCCCCTTCTTTAACAGCAACACCACAGCGTGACTAACTGAAGGCAAAGCCAGTGTGAAGACGAGAGCAACAGGTGGAAAGTATAAAATTGTCGGATCAGAGCAGCCACTGCGTGGCTGAGGGCGAAAGTATCAGTATGCGAGCGATAATAAGAACCATTCATAAAAAATGCCCTTGTATAACGTTTTTTCTTCTCTGATGGGTGGTCACTGCCTAGTTTCACTGATCACAGAAACAGTAGTCAGTGGTACCCAAACACTTTGAGTTTCCAAAATAAAGCAGGATCTTGAAAGAGGGTAGTGTGAAGTTGAGAGCTTGTTCAGACCGACAGAAATATTCCACTTTGGTATACAGAGCCTGTGTGGCCTTGATTAATCCTGAGACCAGTGATCCAAGTGGATGGACAGAGTGAGACAAAGAGACAGACAGAGAGACTGAGGTAGAGAGAAAATCAACAGTGTAGGTGAGTCACAATAATCCTTGAAGGCTGCTAACAAAGGAAAATCCACAAGTACAGGCACGGCAGCAGCACACTGACACACACAATACCTCAGCAAGGCAATCAGTCCACACCTAATCTACCCTCCCATTTATTTGTCACGCATCTACTCACTGAAACTCCACAATAAAACTTCAAACGGCAAGAAAATGGTATTGGGATGAAGTCAGCCGACTCCACAGTAAAATGAGAGAAGTCTTTTAATGTTTTGCCAGAAGACCTAAGGTTATAATATGCCTCCATTCCAACACAATGACTGTCTGTCTGAGCGGTCGCTCACTGTCACCTACCCCCACATGGCTTGGCTTTAAGGTTTTGCAGTGTGTGTGTGTGTTTGAGATTGCTGAATGCATGCAAACCTACTCAGTCCTCATTAACCCATGACCTCAATGCCAAGTCTCTTTTCAGTCAAACCAGGGAGATATTGTCCTCCTTGGCAAAGTAACATGGTCGACATTGTAGCTTAACAAAAGTTGTGAGTTCTTGCGTCCAGGCTGCTGCAGTGCTCTGACTTCATTAAACCAGGTTTTCTGTGGTGACACAAACAGAGAAAAAAGGTTTCTAAAAAGTGAGTCTGTGCAGGAGTAATTGGCAACAGGTCCTCCCAGAGTTCAGTTTTTTCCCTTCTCTTCTTTTACAACCAACTTGTTGCTGTTGCAGCAGAGGCCCACATTTTTACATGTGCGGGGTGAAATTAGACAGGAGGAGTGGGAAAAGAAAGGAAATAAGAGAGAGTGAATAGGTTAAAGAGTGAGTGACTTTTGTGTGTGTCTGACAGACTGACAGCGGACAGGTTGGCTCTTTAGCATCTCAAAGCATATGGCCTCAATTCAGATGTGAGAGGCTGCTGTAGAGTGGGGTGACTGAAGCCTAGGTTCTTTTTTTCTTTTTTTCTATCACACACATATATAACTGCAGAGAAACTCCCCGTGGGGGTTGACAGAGAGAGCAGACAGCAAATCTATTGAAATGGGACGACAGGAAAGTAGCAACAGAGCCCTGTGAAAACACTATGGTATTTTGTGAGGGTAAAATCTTTACCATGAGACAAAGCACATGGTTGTGCCCATGTCAAGCTTCGCCAAGCTGTCTTCTGATACCTTATTTTGTGAAATACAGTATCAACATGTTTTTCAATAAAATACCTCTTTTCATTAAAAAAAAAAATGTCAGAAGCTATAGTTTGACATTTTTGGAAATACTCTTATTCGGCGTCTTGCTGAGGGTTAGATGAGAAGATTGATACCACACTCATATCTGTACGCTAAATATGAAACTACAGCCAGCAACCGGTTAGCTTAGCTTCGCATAAAGACTGGAAAGAGGGGGGAACAGGTTATAAAATCTATCCATCAGCACCTCTAAAGCTCACTAATTAATATGTTATATTTTATTTGTTTCATCCGTACAAAAAGTGTAAAAATGACAAGTTGTGATTTTATGGGGGGTTGTGTGCGTGGACTATTTCTTGGCTGGGAGCAGTGACTTCCTGGAGTCTCTGCTGGTTGCCTGGCAAACTCACTGTGACGACAAGACAATTCCTTTAAAAAGTAAAATAAGCAACTATCGTATCAAATAAAAAGAAAATAAGTTTATGAATCAGACCAGACATTTGATGCTAGCTTTCAGTACTTGACCATTTTTGATACTGGATGCTATGGACACATTTCAGTTAGCACCAAAAAGTATTAAGTTTCCATACCCAGCCCTAAATTGCACTAGAGCTGAAGAGTACCGGTTTACAGTCAGCTGGCATGGGAGAAAATTGAGGTAATAGCATATGAAAAAGGGGAAGATGGCTGACATTCCTGGTCCGCTCCAAATGTTGGATTTTCCAGGAGGTTTTCCAGCCACTGACGGTTATCCAGCGGCGGTCAGTGGTCAGACCCGCAGACACTGGAAATACCAAGAATGCCGGTGGTAGAGACACAGGGATTAGTCTGGTCAGTGGACTACTGTTTGTTAGGATCAATGACCAGTGAAGCCTCAACTCTTAGACTTGGACTTAATACAATAATTGAGGGCAGCTTTGATTTCTTATCAGTGCAGGAGCAGGTCATTTTGTCTGTAGCATGGCATTTACTGGAGTATATTTTGGAAAATCCACGTGCTCAGACCATTCTAACTTCTCATTGTCTCAAATGTGGAGAGAAGAGTAACGTTTTCCCTTCTAAACTTCCCTTCCTTCCCCCCCTGCTGCTTTGGCTGTATGAACAGTGGGAGGCTATTGTCTAAGTTTAACAAAGGGCAGAGAGCAGAGAGAAGGGAGCCTGTTTTCTCACACTGAAAGCAACAACACTTCGACTGACAATGTGACCCATAATGTGAGGCAGACTGAGGAGGGGGCAGTGACAGCAGCCTTGATTGTAGGAGAGTGGCTTACTTACAACCAGGCTTCAGTAAGGAATAGTACACCACACCATCTGAAATGGCTGAACAAAGGTGTCACAGCTTTAGTATGAAATCACTGATCCTAGCTAAGGCAGAATATAACGCACACAATACAACGCACACAATGCTACCCACACACACACCCAGTGCTACTAAATACAGCCAGGCAAATGAGTTCCACAGCAGCTATTACATAAGCAGTGACGCCTCAGTTTAACTGTGCCAGCCTCAATGTATAATTCACTTCCACTCATCTGAGAAAACATCTGACATGGCAAAGAAGCACATGTGCAGACGTATTCAGACACACTGTCCGTGCCTCTGTAAACTCGAGAAAGACGGAGGGGGGACAGACTGCCGTGGAAAACACTCATTCAGCAAACTGAACAGAAGCCAGGCCCACTTCTAATCTCTTGCTGTCTCTTGGTCTTCCTGTGTTTCTGTCTCTCTCAGTCTCCCTCCTCCAGTGTTCCACCATGCTTCTCAACTAGAGGCTTTACATAAATACATGGCATGACATTTAGCTTGGCGGGATCACTGAAAAATAATGGAGCTGAGGATAGGAAGTCGAATCAAATCTTAATCCAGATTCAAATCCATTATCAAATATTTTTGGGTAGTTTGTTGGGGAATGACGACATCTTAGTTACACAAATATGGACTGTTCTTATTTCACACAGTATCATATCTACACCACAGAGATTCTTCTGTGCCGAAAGGGTGTAGGACTTTCACCACTTACGTCGTCACTGCTCTGTGACATTCATTAACCCTGCCCTGACTCATTTTGTCCTTTGCTGTGAGGGAATACAGTATTTGCTCCTTGCTGGGGGGTGGTGCTACGGCTGCAGAAGTAAAAACAACACAGTGGAAATAATATTAACTTAATCATTCAGCAAATATCAACAAAATTGCACGATGCAATTAACATTACCTGAACTTGTTCTTCCCAAGGTGTCAAAAATGCCAAACGTTCTTACATTGACATGATGGACGGTAGACAAGTAATTGAGCAAGGAACTTGTTGTTCTCTCCTTTGTCACGAGTACCCTCCAGCAAATATTGCATTTTGCTGTTGTTTCGTTGTGTATCTACACTTTGAACATGGCGAACTGCCTTAACTTAAACATTCCAGTCAGTCTCGTTAACAACTCTGCCACTGAGTTAGCACGTGTTTGTATACCTCACCAGTTTCTTTTCTTTGCAGATGCCTGTAGTGTCAGAAAGAGGCACGATAGATCTAAGAGAGACTGTGATGATCGATAAGGGATTTGGCTGCGGAGCAAACCGAGTACCAACTTGGAACCAGATCCAAAATGGAACCAGCTATCAGAACCTAACCCTAATAGGAAGAGGAAAAAAAAAACAAAGAAGAAAGAGAGAAAAAAGGTCTCACTTCCTTTTATTTGGAGCTACTTTACTATCTTTTAATACTGTAGATATACACACACACACACAGAGGAAGCATGAGTCAACATGGCTGGAAAGGGTTACGTATGTAACCTGCAACACGTGACACACATTTACCTAATTTGTTTTGTTCAGAAGAGATGAGGTAACCCATCTTCTCCATCTCTGTCCCCACTCTCATTCCCCTCCACCTCACCCCAAGAGTTAAACTTTATGTCAACGTTTGTGTTTCGACACCTGCCCATTTACAGCCACTGTGTTTATGGAGTGAAACGTCATCTTTCTTTTAACTCTGCCAAAATCCAGTCAGGGTAATTACAGTCTTCTCTCCAGCGTGCTCTCAAATGAAACCTCAACATGACACAGTCAAACAGACAGCTACTACAAAGAGCTGAGTGAATGGACGGCCCTCTAACCGCTCTGACTATAAACATATCTGCTGACACAACATGCTTGGGCCATAACAAACTTGATGAGAAACTACAATATGTGGCCTGAGGCACACGAGGAGTCTTGTAATTACACGCGTAGGGAAGACAGAAGAGAAACAAGAGCAGCCTGTGCATCGTCATCAAAAGAAACACAAAGATTGGAGTCTTCTGGATAAAAACATGTTTCGCTTCTGAAATGCAGCCTAATTGTCTGCTCTGGTAGAAATATATATGCTGCCTCATGATCTTCAGTGTGAGTGTATGTGCAGACAGATTGAATAACACCTTCCTCCTCCTCCTCCTCCTTCTTCCTCCTCCAGGCCAACTGTCCAGAGGGTGGAACAGCTTTTCTAAAGGCTGAAGTTTCAAATCAATACCCCAACAGTCTGTAATGAGCAGATTACCCAGGGTCAGGATTAGAAAACCGGGGCTCCCACATCGCCAAATACTCATCATCCCACCTCAACAAATCCAAGCTACCAGGTTTGTTTGTCTGTTTTTTAGAGCAGCTACAGTCGTATCAACTTTAGAAAATGAACTTTAAGCCAATGTTAGCCAACCCTGATTCATCCAGCTGCCTTCAATCTCTGGCAAAACGACTAGAAACCAAGTTATCCAGAGATTCTTTATATATTTATATTATTTGACCATTCAGATCTCAGTTTATCCAGATTTTAGAAGTCCTCACCAACTTTTTGGTCTTCACTGGTATTCCTAAACTAGTTTCCAAATCTGTTAAAATCAGTGTTTCCATGTGAATGGGCCTGCCCAGCAACTTTGTCTCCAACTCTTTCCATTACACACCTTCCATTATTGGCATTTCCGCAATTGACACCATCTTAAGTGGCTTCACACAGACTCAAGGTGCTCATGAATACAAAGTTTCCTCAGGCAAATGTGTCTTCATGCAAACAAAGACAAACTGGAATAAAGAGCAGGGTAAAGAGAGAGAGTTTGGAGAATTTATGACGCGCACGCACACACACACA
This sequence comes from Maccullochella peelii, assembly GCA_002120245.1. NCBI lineage: Eukaryota > Metazoa > Chordata > Actinopteri > Centrarchiformes > Percichthyidae > Maccullochella > Maccullochella peelii. Next base: position 62,833 of record LKNJ01000714.1, read on the forward strand.
CACACACACACACACACACACACACACACACACTTATTCAGACACATGCACAAACACACTCTGTTTCTACCCTCCACACTCACCCCAGTGAGAGCCCTGCATCGCTGCTTCCACTTGTCTCCTTCTCTCTTGGAAAAAAGTAAAAATCACTCCAGTCTCTGTTGGCTGAGATTCTCCACGTCTCTCCTTCTTGTCCCCGTCGTCTACCTCTCCTCCACAACACTCCAGCTTCCTGCTGTTGCCTCTGCACCGCACCAGGACTTCATATCCCGACACGAGGACTTTCAAATTGAAGCCCCCTTATTTTCCTGTCCTCTCTTCTCACTTCACTCCACTGTTCCTCTTCTCAGCTTTCCTTCCCTGCTGTCTGCTTTAGCACCGCCTCCCCCTCCTCCTCCTCCTTCTTCTCATTCCTCCCTCCCCTCTCTCACTTTTGTCAGCCAGCCCCCCTGCCTCTAGTTTCCCTCTTTAAAACACACACACACACACACACACACACACACACACACACACACTACTCTCCTCTGCTTCTCTCTCCTCCCCCTTCTCTTTTTAGCCTGAGCTTCATCCATCCCCTTCTCTTTCACCCATATTCTCTGCATCAACACAATCCTGCGCATTTTTAGAAATTGTATCCACTATTTCAGTTTGGTGGGTGTGTGTGAAAGCAGAATGGCCCACAGGCATCAGGGGAAGACCTCCTCTTACCCCAATTTTAAGCATCTATCCTTTGACTAAATAACAATGCTGTCACACCCAATTGTGCAATTATCAAGCACCGACTACATCAAGAGCCGCAGCCGCTACAGAGGGAAGGAGGGGGTCAATTCGACTCATATCGAGTAAATTACATAACATGTTTCTGCTCATCCACATGCTCTCTTGTGCACATGGAGGTAACAGACAGCAGGGAATTAATGAGTTTTGGGTGATGTGTTGAAGCTGTTTGTTTGAAGGTGAAGTTGAGAGGGTGATGGTGGAAAGAAAAGTGTGTGTGTGGTGAGATATGCACACTGTAACTATATTAAGGCTGCAAATAGGGAATATTTTCATTATCAATTAATCTGTTGATTATTTCTATGATAGATTATTTGTTTAATCTGGTACAGTGGTATCCAACCTTTTGGGCTTGTGACCCCTTCAGATGAAGTCACGTCTACTTGTGACCTGATCACTGGTTATGGCCTCAGTGTGGACAACTTTGCAGCTTGAGGAGGTAAAAGTATCTAGTATTTCATGAGAAAAAAGTGAAAATTTGACAAATGTCTGAAAAAATTATTTCACGTAACAAATGGTTGTTTTCTTTCTTATCTTTTTAATTATCTTGTGACCCCTCAGATTTATCTTTAAACCTGGTTGGGAACCAATGATCTAGTAAGTGTCAGTAAAAAGTGAAAAATGAGAGCCCAAGGTAGAATTTCTTGTTTTGCCTGACAAACAGTCCAAAACCCAAGGACATTACATTTAAAATGATGTCAAACAAAGAAAAGCCTTGCATTTGCGAAGCTTTAAACACCAAATGTTTGGCATGTATAGACATGCTTATGATGTGGCTCGATGGATGGATTTCCAAGAAATTTTGTAAAGATATCCACGGCGCCCAGAGGATTAATCCCAATGACTTTGGTGATCCCCTGACTTTTCCTCTAGCGCTACCATGAGGTTGACATTTGTGGTTTTCAAATTTCAGTTTGTCCAATACAAAACTAATGACATTCCCATCAGCCTTAGATGTACTTTGTGTTTAGTGCCAATTAGCAAATGCTAGCATGCTAACACACTAAAATAAGATAGCTAACATGGTAAACACACCAAATATACATCAGCTTGTTAGCATTGTCATTGTGAGCATGTTAGCATGCTTATGTTAGCATTTAACTCTCTCGCACTGCTGTGCCTAAGTACAGCCTCACAGAGCTGCTAGCATGGCTGTAAACAATTATTTGCTTATCAGAACAGTTCAATTTTACACCAATTCATCATTTAATTCAATCACTAATTGTTTAAGCACTAAGCTATTTATAAATCACAAACACTGCTTTGCTGTGTGGTACACAACACTAACTAAACTAGGATTCTTGTTGTGTGCTTCCATGGAAAACTAGTAGGAGGGCTGAGTAATGCTGGAGGTGTGTGTGCGTGTGTGTGTGTGTGTGTCTTCTCTCTCTCTTTACTGGAACTTCTCTGTACCTCGCTCTGAGTCCCACAGTGGTATAAAAAGTGAGAAGAGAGTCAGCTCTCTGACTTGGCACTTTACTGCCATTAACACAGCCCACCTCTCCATGGTGAAAATACAACACCAAAAAGCTTTTGAGTCTTTTATGTGTGTGTGTGTGTGACAGTGAATGTGTGTGTGTGAGTCAGCAAGAGTTTCTATTTCAGTCTCCGAACGGGTAACAAGAGCTTACAAACTGAGTGTACCAGTTCAGTCTAACATGTTAAACCCTTATATGAGTCAGCAGAGAGTGGGCGAAGAAGTTTTAACTTGTTTATTAAGTGGACTTTTAGAGGGATGAAGCATACCACACACACACACAGTAGAGACGGTCTGCCACTTCTCCTTCTGTAACTTCACTCACATCACATATTTTTCTGCTTTCGGCCCTCATTTATTCAGTTATTTCTGTCTGTGAGGTGCCAAACAACCAGAACAGGTAACATAAACCTGCATTTATCTGACCAGTTCTATAATATAAAGTAAAGTGAAGGACTGACTGAGCTGGAAGAAAATGAGAGACTTTCTTCTACTGCAATCTGATGAACACTGACTGCTATTTACATGGAGACGCTAATTAGATCAGCTCTCCCACACAGCTCTGGGATCAGCTACATGTTTCTGTCATAACAGACATGGTGACTTATCACGGTCTTTGTGTTTTATAATGTGTTTATATCAATATGACATCATAACAGAAGTTGTCCGAGTTCAAAACAGTATTTCTTCATCTTAAACAGAGTCACAGTAGAGACTCATTTGGTTTTAGTTACATTGTTACACACAGCCCAGTCTTTCTATGACATGGACTTATTAATGTGTAACAAGCTGATTTTTCCAAATTACATTAGCAATAAAATATATATTATGTAGTTGGGTGAAAACTTCGTATTAAATTCATATTTATAAATCAGCTTCCAAACCAACACAGCAAAAATCAGCAGGTTTAGTGATGGTGGCAACTAACAAACACTTATAACTTAAGTTATTAACAATAACCTTAATAACAAGTTAAGCAACAGTACTCTTGCAATTTTTCACCATATAAACATCAAGCTAATATACTGCTGCAACACACAGTAAGCTAGTTAACACCATCTGTAATCTGCGGTGGATGTGGTGTTGTTGGGTCATATGACCACCTCTTAAATGTGGACATGCATTCTTAGCTTTGAGAAATCTAGGCTTAGGAGAAAAGTAGGCTGTGTGAACCGAGCCAAACTGAGACTTTTAACTTGAGTTTAACACAGCCAGCAATAGTGACAGGCCGCATAAGTGACCTCAATATGTTCACCAGCTAGTCGCTAACTTTGCTGTTTGGTGCCGGGCAGGTAGCGTACAGCATAACAGAGTTTATTAAGAGCTTCTGAAAACAGCTTTCTGCTGCTGCTAGAAACAATCCTGATGAGAGCGATGAGACTGAACCAGAACAGTAAAGTTGCAGCCCTTAAAACCAAAACAAAGAGCTGAAAGATGCTAAAATGCTCTGTAGAGCTGAGGGGAACTACAGAGTCTGGTCATTTTATCCATTGCTAACATAAAAATAATGATTAGTGCAGCTATAACTTGCAAGAAACATGTATCAACCAAACTGAGTACAACTTATACTGAGTCTTTTGTATTTTGACAGTGACCTTGCCTAAGCAGCCAGTGGGTATCGTTGTGGGACAGCTAATAAAGAAAAGGGACAGCTGGGCTGGACTAGAGGAAAGACAGAGAGCAGAGGAGACAGCAGATCTGTAATGGAGCCGGTGGAAAGAAGAGAGGAAGACAGCTGCTGCTGTGTTGACCACACATTATTATCACCCCACACATCTCACAAACACTGCCCTTTACTGTGAGGCCTTGAGCTGATAGAAATCATAAGGGCCTAATGTCAGGATTCAGTGTTGTGTGACTGCTCATGGCTGAAAAAAAACAAAACAAACAAGTTGTAGCTATCCAATGCAGACTGACACAAGTTTAAAGGAGGCAACATTATATATTAAGAGGAAGTGTAGAGAAAATTAGATTAGATTAGATAACACACCTTCCCTGATTTCTTTGCTGTCACCTGGCTGCCGTTTGGGTCAACACGGGCTCAGCTGCAAATTCCTGATCCCTTGACCCCTCATCTCCTCCTCTACTCCCTCCTCCCCCCTGGGTCACATACTCCAACTGCCATTCATCTCCAAACCCAATCCCTAACCGGACACTTCAAAGATGGAGGCCAAGACCCCCATTACCATAAATGTGTGTGTGTGTGTGTGTGTGTGTGACAAAGTGACCACGGCAGGTCACTCCAAACTGAGCCCACACCACCAAGTCAGACCATTGATCAATGTCCCCAGCTCCCCAAAAGACAGGAGAGAAAAAGAACAACACTGAAAGGGAGGGAGAGAAAGAGAGAAAGAACAAGAGAGGTAGGAGGAGTGGGGGGACGCTTGAGTCAGCAAATATTGAAGGTCAGCGCCATCAGAGAAGGGTTTTGTCTGCAGAGGGTGTTTTATTTTTTTGTGTTGTTCTTTACCTCAGAGTGTAATCCAGCGTACTCCTCTTGGAGGTCTGGGCGAGACAGGGAAATGGCAGAGAGCTCTCATCCCAGGACCTCGCTCCTCTCTGAGCCTCCTCTCCTGCACGCTGTCCTGAGGGAAAACAAGGAGCGTTAATGTTAACCTGCTGACTCAAAATTACACTAATTTGCAGTATTTACATTATATTAAACCTGCAATAACTTTTTTTGGCCACTTGGGGGCAGCAGGAACATTAACATATCATCACCTTTTAAGTTGATAAGGTGAACTTGTTAGCAAACAGTTGCTTATTTACACATCCAGCACTTATAGAGAATCATTATCATTAATTTGGAGTCATGTATCTGGCCACCTGATGAATTTAAGTCCAGTATTCGCTCTCTTTTAGCTCCGTTTTTGGTCTGTACCAAATCCTGAGGGAAATATCTGACTCTTTAGCTACTAAATGCTCCACTATGATCACCAGCTAGTCGATAATTGTATCTGTCTGCCATTTGGTGCTGGGAAGTTAGTATTCAGGTGAAAACAGCTGCCTGCTGCGGCTGAAAACGACACTATGAGAGCGATGAGAGAGAACCTTAACAGTAAAGTTGCTGCAGAACAGCTAAACAATGCACTGAAACTCACTATAAAGCTCTGTAAAGCCGAGGGGAGCTGCAGATTCAGGTGATAATTCTCTGAAGGGTTCAATAATACAAGTGACCCCTTTCACATTGTTTTCACATCGTCATTTGATACATTTATATAATAAAAATATTGATTATAGCTGCTTTAGGTATTAAGGGTGCTGAGTGGTTACAGTGTCCAGAGACCTTTGCTGCATGTCATCCTTCATCTTTCTCCTCATTTCCTGTCATCTCTCTACCGTCTGCTACCAAATAAAGGCACAAAATGCCCCACCCCCCCAACAAAACTTATTTTAAGCCTAAAGAGTTAGCCATCCCACCCCTAGGCTGACGCTGAACCAAGAGCCATGTTTCTATGGTAACAATCAGTGACACACTGAAGTGAAAGAGTTTAACCTGTTAGAAATACACAGCAGTGAGGACGTCGTCAGTCCTTTTCAGTCGGACCGAAGACACTATCCTGATGCTGACTGACGAGTTAACAGAAGTACTGAGCTCTGCCACATTAACAAGCCACAGCAGCTCAGCTCTGCTACAGGTCTACACTGCATTGCGACTTTATGCACCTGACAGATTTTTGTATTGTTACACTCTTTGCTGAATTTTCCCAGTAAAATGTCTTTGTAACTGGTGAAATCTTCCAGAAGGCCAAAAAGCTTTCTAATGTAGTGAAGGGAGCTGAGCGGTTTGACGCTGTTGCTCGGCCATGTATTGTAGCCTGAAGTCTGAATTTACCCAAAATTCAAAATATGTTGTATTTAAGATAGTAAAGACTTAACAATAATAATAATCAACTTTATTTATACAGCACTTTTCAAGACAAAGTTACAAAGTGCTTTATATGACTTAGGCAGCTTTGTGCAACTGATGAATTTCATCTTTGTGAAACTGGACCCTGAACAAGCTTCCACATGCTAATGAAAAATACAACCACAAATACCAAGCATCTAATGACGACCCCATTTCTAACATGAAAATGAAAATACTGGGCATTTTTTGATACAAACTCTAATTTCAGATAGTAAACATATGAATGTGAGATTGTGTGTTTGCATGTGCTTCCTGCTTCTAAATGAGGTTAGAAAGTGTGAAGAACCAACAATGACTTCACTGTGGAGAAGAGAAAAAAGGAAGAGGAACTTCAAAAAAAAAAAAAAAAAAAGCCAGTAATAATGCAGTAGAGCTTGGTGATATATTGATTTTGGTTATCATGTAATATCCTGAATTAGCTTAAGTTTTCCTGGTTTTATGGGCTGCATAAGAGTTAATCAAAGCAAATGTCTGAGCTTATCTGACTGCAGATGAGTGAAATAATCAATGAATACTCTGTGTATTTACATGTCTTTCTCAAAATAGTGTCCAATAACGGAAAACATAAGCTCTTCTGTCTGTACACTGAAGGGTTTTATCTCCTTTTCCGTAAAATGCTAATTCACCCTCCCTTTTTCATTTATGCCATTTTATCATCTGATCTCACCCCTTCTTTCTCTTTGCTTCCTCCCCACCGCCTCTCCACTCTCTACACAAGCAGCCGATGATGTAATCAGTCTACTTGTTACAGTCTGATAAGTGATACGATACAACTATTGATTTTGGCCCCTGTGTCCCGGTGCAGGGGTCAGTCCTGCCACGTCGTCCGGCTGCCAGGCCGAGCCTCAGAGCTGCTTTCAGGAACCACAAACAGATGCTGACTGGGCTCTTTCACGGCTATTGTCGCAAACAGACAGACTGTAGGTATATGGACAGTCACTGACAGATTTTCCTTCGTACAAAAAGTATTGACACTGCAAATTGTGTCAGCTGGAGTTTGATGTTGTGTTTTTGCTGCACAGAAAATCAGCTATTCGAGTCACACTTTGATCAACAATGGATGAAAACATCATATGGCTCCCATATATATATGTGTTTTATTTTATTTTATTTTTTTTTGACATTACCCCAGATTATAAGGTAGAGAAACGTCAGAGTACATTGTTTTCCCGTCCACAGACAAAAGCAGAAATAAGCAGAAGCTCAATGTTTTCTCCAGCACCCATCACCAAACATCATCAGCTATAGAGATGCTACAAAAATTTCATTTGGAAAAAAAGAACATAATGTAGCCTATAACCTTTAAAACTAAATCAATAAGATCTATTTAATTCTGACAAATGATCCCATAAAACACGATTACCCTTTAGAATAGCTCTGATGTAGCCGATTTTAAGAAGCTCAAATAGCATCAATATGGTGCAAACATGAAACAAAATCATGTGTTGGTCTGTGTCTGTCAACAGAGAATCTCACAAATTTATGAATGGATTTTCACAAAATCTGGAGGTCAGTTAAGCTTTAGGCCGAGGTACGACTGATTAAAGTGGCAATCAGGATCTGGGATTTCTGCCATTAGATGATTATTGTGTTTCAGCCATTTGAGTCCTGATTTGATGGCCACGTGCCTTGTAGTTGTTCCTGTGAACTCCAGGGAGACACAGCCCAATCCTCTGAAGCTGAGCATGGGGTAAAGACAGCAGTCTGTCCTGACAGGGAGCCCCCAGGAGGACAGATGGTCAGGATCTTCCCTGAGGGACACAGGGGAGAGTTGGGGGTGGAATTGGTGAGATAACAGGGTGGGGGTTAAGTTTATTCAGATGCCCTACCCACTTTAAACTGATTATTTTTCTTGGTAATGCATGCAGAAACTTCATATGATATGAGATTTATGGAGTGTGTGGTGGCAACAGGACTAAGCAGGGATTCAGGGGAACATACATGTGTGTACCAAATGTCATGGCAAAAGTTAGTTGTTGGGACATTTCACTCAAAACCACAAATGGCAACCTCATGGTGGCGCTAGAGGAAAAGTCAGGGGATCACCAAAGTCAGTAGAATTCATCCTCAGGGTGTCATGAGGGCAATCCATCCAATAGTTGCTGAGATATTTCAGTCTAGACCAAAGTGGTGGACAGACCGACTCAGCATGGCCATTCCAGAGCCATGTGTGTCTAAAAATAAAGGACAGATTTACAGAAGCAGTGACTTACAAATACAGGCACATGTAGTGTACTGTATGCACACACACACACATACATATGAATACATAGATCTGACTCAGGACTGCTTGCTTTATATCTTTTAATTTTTATAAAACCTACTTCAAGGCCAAAAGATACAACCTGTGATGCTGTGATGACCTCTGCAGGGCTTGGAGCTCATGAACACATGCACACAGTCACACACATGCAAAAACACACACACACACACACGTCAAACATCCTTTCCATGCACTATCTCTAATCAGAAGATGACACCTCACCCTGTATGATGGGCTGATGTGAACCCATGGGTGCAGATTAGATAGAGATTATTAATCCTTTAGATCATGGGTAGATAGATTACAGCACTATAGCAGCATATGTCTTCACTTTATGTGACTACAATGACACTATGATTAAGGCTCGCACTCCCACAGGGTGCTGCAGTATTAACTTCCACTGACTGTTATTAAGGTTATGCAGCCCGTGGTTCCTTGATTTCACTTTGTTAATGACAGTGCTTCTATCGTTATAGTTATTGGGTTATTCCAGGTCTCTGCTGTGTTTCAATGGTGTGCTGATGAGGGAGGAGTGAAGGAGGGTGAAGGAGAAAGTAGCTGCCGTCACACAAAAGGCGTGGCTAAATCTGTGCCAAGGTGACTCTTGCAGAATGAAACTGAAGAGAGAAGCTCAGTCCTGAAAGAATGATAGACACGTGAACACACATATTAGACAGATCTACGTCTGGGCAATGGGGACAAGATGGCGGTATATTACTGTATATGTTATTTTATATTGCTATATTAATATATTGTATATGGTTATATAGTGTCAGTTTTATGAGAAACAGTTTAAATGTCAAACAACTAGGGCTGCAACTAACCATTATTTTCTTTTTTCAATTAATCTGCCAATTATGTTCTTGATTAATTGATTGATTGTTATCATTTTGTTTATTAAATGTCAGAAAATAATGAAAAATGTGAAAGGTGACATCTTGAGATGTCTTGTTATGTCAGACCAAAAGCCCAAAACCCAAAGATATTCAATTTACAATATAAAACTGAGAAAAGCAGTGACTAATCCTCACATTTGAGCAGCTGGAACAAGCAAATGTTTGGCATTTTTCCTTGAAAAATGGAAAAAAAGTTTATTGAATGGCAAAATAGTCAAAATAGATTATCAATCTATTTTCTGCTGACTGACTAATTGATTAATCAACTAATTGCTTTAGACAGTAATATCTGTTTTTTGGATAATTCAGTGAATTACATACCACATAAATCACAATACATCACACTGACGCAAAAACTCAGCAAATGCAACACTGACATAAAACAAATCTCCTCAGTGATTTGCAACATTACCCACAATAACTAAAGAACTGAACAACTGATCCATTAATTGATCGACAGAAAATTAAGAGCAAAAATGCAAAAAATTCTCTGGTTGAAGCTTCTCAAATGTGTCCAGTTTTTCTCTTTATCGTTGTAAACTGAATATTTTGCGGTTTCGGACTGAAGGTGAGACAAAATAGGCAGACTGGAGAAGTCAAGTGGGCTTTGGGAAATTGCATTTTCTATTTTCTGACATTTTATGAACCAATAATCAGGAAAATAATCACCATATGGGTTGATAATGAAAACAATCAGTCGTTGCATCCCTAGCCTGTTCTATCCTCTCACAGTATAAATCATCATGCTGCTTATAGACATATCTGTTATGCTGACAAGTCAACAGCACAGTTTCTACACTAGGATAGAATCAATGGGAATAGTTAAACGCTTCCCAGGAATAGAGCAGTCAGGTAATGCAATTTCTATGTATCTCTCTTTCCATTCTCGCTGTCATTAACCGAACACTCATATTGTTTTCTGTTCCCGGCACTTTGCTGGCTGCCGCTGTCGTTTTTCCAAGAAAGTGGAAAGCTGCTTTGTTGCCATAATGTGCCCTGTGTGATGCTTGGCCCACTTTCCAGCCTGCTTTCATTGTGTAAGCACACATACATAAAACATGATTTGCTGCTTCAATTTCTGACTTTTATTCAGCAGGGATTTGGTGACAGACAACATCAGAGCCACGGAAAGCGGAGCAGAGCAGCGGCGTAATGCAACTCTCCCTCTGATCCCCCAAGCGAGGGAGGGAAAGACAGATAGAGAGAGAGGGAGAGTTGGCTGCGTTACAGAGAACAAGGTTTAATCACTGACCTCTAGACTTACAACTGAAGACAAATGGCCATGATTAATGAGGGTCATTCATCTTATAGGTTAAGAAAAAAACACAGTGGGAACTGCATTTGCCCGAGCTGCTCTGATAGATCTATCTGCTGTATATATTAAACTCCAGTCCTGTTAGTTTGCACTTCACTTCTGATGAAGGAGCTCAGATCAGACTCGGTGTAGATCCAGTACTGTTCACTAGAGGGCAGCTTGTCCAAGTGTGTTCTCAATTAAAACTGATTTCATATCCAGGGAAACACTGTTGTTACAACAAATAATAGAAGAAATAACAGTCTATAAACTGATTTTAATACCTCGTCTACAAAAATGGACCCTTTCTTTCACCTTTATCTTGCAGTGTTACAGGGTCATATACCTCAAAGAAAAGCATGAACCAGAAGACAGGGGTGAAAGAAGTACTGAGATGCTTTACTGAAGTAAAAGTAGCTAGATTTATATACAGTTAGCTAATTTAGTCTTGTGGTTCCCAACCTAGGGGTTGGGCACCTCCAAAGGGTCACAAGATAAATCTGAGGGGTTGTGAAATGATTAGTGAGGGTTGGAACGAATAAAAAAAACTAAGTTCTGCTACACAAATTATTTGCTTTTATAGTGAAATATTGGATAATTTTATATATCTTTGGGCCTCAATATGTTATTTAAAGAAAACCAACTGAGAAGTTAGGGTTAGAGGGGAAATCACTCTTACAAGAGATCCCAAGTAGACACGAGACAAACCAAAAAGGTTGGAAACCTTAATCTTTAACAACGTGTTGTATTTTATAAGCTCATCATGTTTTTTTTTAATCTAAAATATTGATCTGAAAAGTATCTAGTTATTAGAGCTATCAAATAAATGTAGTGCAGGAAAAGTACAAGATTTGCTTCTGAAATGTAGAGGTGTAGAAGTATAAAGTAACATAAAATAGAAATACTCAAAATACTTAAAAATGTATCTACTCAAGTACAGCACAGTAAGAACATGTACTTGTACTGCCAGAGGAGAATGACCTCATCATGTACAGTACTCAATCCTGTCTGAAGTGAAACGGCCAATCGATACACTCCTCCTCTAACTCTCCTCTCTCTCTTTGTAATGTTCCTCCAAGATTTCAGATCTTAAGTCGTCCTCCGTGGTGGCCAGATTAGATGAGATGACATGAGATCAGGGGGGTGGGGGTGGCAGCAGCAGCAGCGGTGGGTCAAATCTATCTCTGTAACCGATCTTAAGCGCAGCAGCTGATGCTCGGCCACAGCTAAACACAATCAACCTCTACTATGAAAATCTTTCTAGAATCAAAAGGGATGATCTTGCATGTTCACAGACAGCTGATGACTAATGAGGGTCTTCTGTGGAGAAACTGTGAGACGTGGGCAAAAGGAGACTGCACAGAGGAAATAAGTAGAGCGGGGGGAAATTAACAAATAAGAAAAAAAGACTGTAGGAAAGTTTTCATTTGCTTTTTCAGCGCTTCAACCGCAGCAGGAGCCAAACGCTTTGTCTTGGCTTTTGTCTGTCTCCAGCTCTATCAGCCTGCCGCTGTTGTTCTAACAATTTGTCTGTCTGGAGGATGTGAATCATCTCCTTTCATTCACACACTTTGTCTCCTCTCATATTATTCTCCCTGTCTTCAGCTTTTCTTCCATTATTACAAATACATTTATATGCACAGATTCCCTCTTTCTCAGCTCAAAAGAGTGGGAACATGGCGTGCATGGGGAAGTTGCCACAGTGCGGGGAAGGTGGGGGCTGCCAGACGAGAGAGAAACACACTGAAGCACCTGTCAGCATCTGGCTGCACTTGAACTGTGCATTGAACTTAAACGCGGAGAAAGCTGAAATGAGACAAACAGCATGAGAGCCGCTGCTGCAGAAAATCCATGACTACCGCAGAGTGGTTGGTGCAGTCACAAGAACACACGGAAACCACTCTGAGGGTGCATATGTGGTTAATTTTTTGTCCACAGACCAGTGTTGGAAGAAGTACTCAGATTCTTTACAATACAAAAATGTAAAAATACTCCATTACAAGCAAAAGTCTTGTATTCAAAATCCTACTTAAGTAAAAGTACAGATGTATTATAATGTACTTAAAGTATTAAAAGTAAAAGTACTTATTATGCAGAAGGACCCCATTTAGTGTCAAACTGTTATATACTATAATATTGTATTATTAGTGTTGCATTAATGTGTAAGCAGCATTTTATTGTTGTAGCTGGTGGAGGTGGAGCTAGTTTGAACTTTTTTCTCTACAGTTAGGCAGTTTAGTCTAGTGGTTCCCAACCTGAAGGTCAGGCCCCTTCAAAGGGTCACAAGATAAATCTGAGGGGTCGTGAGGTGATTAATGAGAGTTGGAAAGAAGAAAAGTTCTGCTTCACAAAGTGTACTCATTTTTTCATTTCTTCTCTATAATCTTTGCTGTTTTGTGAAATATTGGATACTTTAACCTCTTTGGGCCTCGACCAGTTACTTAAAGGAAACCATCTGAGAAGTTTAGAGGGGGAAAAGTCTCTTTGTTGGGACTGAGAACAACTCATAGACATCTGAAACACGACAATAGACCTTTTTGTAAGGGGTCACAAGACAATGTAGTGTATTTTATAAGCTTATCATACATTTTATTCATGTAAAATCTTAAAGTGAAAAGTAACTAGTAACTATAGCTGCCAGATAAATGTAGTGCACTAAAAGTAAAACATTTCCTTCTGAAATGTACTGGAGTAGAAGTATAAAGTAGCATAAAATGGAAATACTGAAGTACCTTAAAATTTGTTACTTTCCACCACAGCAGAGAAAAATCTTGTTTACAAGAGTATGATCAGTAACCAACAACAGAGCAAAGAAAAAGAGCACCAGAGCAAGTTCGCCACAAGAGACCAAGGAAAAAGAAACGCTAATATTTGTCTCAAGCCTTGATATGATTTCTGAGAAGTTCTGCCTCTATGTGCTATACTACATGGTGGGAGTGAAAACGTGAGAGTGAATATTGTCTCTCTCTCTCTCTGCAAGCGTGCAGACGCCAGCACATGTGCATGTTGTGAATGCTTGCGTTTATGTGTGTTCATGAATGTGTGTCCATTTATGTGCGTCCTCTGCCATGGCCACAGTAAGTGTGTTATTGGAGCAGGGTGAGCCGGGGGCAGAAACAGCAGAAACAAACGAGGTCCTGTGCAACCCCGAGACTGTTCCATGAATCATCCAGGAACTTATACAGTAGCTGGCCAGTCCTTGCAGCCTTCAGCTCACACTTAATAACTTCCCATGCAACGTTTCCCAGAGCGGGCTGATTAAAATAAATAAAATCCATTTGGTTTTAGCCATATTCCCCGCCAAAAACACAAATAAATATAAATGGCCAGTGTTTAGAGTTCATGTTATCGACTTAATGTAAGAAAATTAGAGCTGTTTTTGTGTAGTAAAGCAAAATCTGAGACCAAACAAGCATGAAAATGAAACCAAAATTACCATCCAAGTCCGCCAGAAGGGAAGCCCACAGTTAGATGTAGTTGAGGGAACACGTTTTTCTCTCTGTGAAACACATGCGTTCACCTGCACATGTGCTTGTAGCTGTATGTATGTGAGAGGACGGGTGGGAAAAAGAGAACACAGATATGCAAATGTGATCTAAGAACAAAAAAGAACTTGAAGGACACGGGAGAGGGTGCACAGTTAATTTATTCTCAAGATTAAGACGTAAAATCAGCGAGAACAAAAGCAACTTTGGGGTGTACTCTGTGTGTTTGATTTTCCCTGTGTGTTTAAATTGATCACACCGCTCTCTGAAGTGCACCATTTGCCTCAAAAGACAATCATTTCACCCACTGAGCTGAGTGGCACGCAATTTCACCCACGTTTCACAGTATATTTATGTCAGACACTTAATTCTATCACCTCAGTGCCTTACACACCCACACACACACAAAGGTCAGCGTACTCACGTTTTCGTGAGTCTGTATTTACACCCTCACTGTGTATGTCCGTGTGTATGTCCGTGTGTGTGTGTGTGTGTGTGTGTGTGTGTCTAGAGTTAATGGAGACTGACATGAAGACTGACATGGATGCTGAGCTGTGCTGCGCTGGGCCAGGCCGTCTAACCCAACAGCAGGGATAAACTATAAATAGACTATCTCATCCACCCCCAACACCATCCCCCTTTTTTCTCCCGTTTCCTCTTTTCCTTTTGCTTTATCTGCAGACCCTTTATTATATCCACTCTCTTTCTCAACAGCTACGTCCTCCACCACCTCCATGTACTTTTCCTGCATCCCCCTTGTCCCTAATTTTTGTCCCTCCCTTCATTATCTCCCCTCTTTGTGGTCTCTCTGAAAACCTTCTGTCTTTTGTCTCTGAAGAGACGATTTGCTAAAAAACAATGAAAGATATCCAAAATACTGGAATAACAAATAGGCCAATGCCAATCTTGTGATCTCAGAAGAGAGAAGGAGTGCGTGTGGGATGGGGAAAAGGGGGAGACGGAATTATGTAAGCGAGGCTAATCCCCTCCCAACCCTGCATAGTAAATGAGACAGGATGACACTGGCCTCATTTCATCCGTTCATCACTGCATCTGCCGCTCCACCTTAATCTATCTGTTTGATCTTTGACAGCAGACTAGAGCTACATTTTAAACTCCGCACACCAGCAAATCCTTGTCTGCTGACAAAGAACGGAAGTTTGAGACACAGATGAGCTACAATTCATGGCTTAATCGCGAAGACGCATCCCTTCCTCAGGCTTTACTTTACCCTCATATCAATGATACCATCTGATTTTTCAAAGCTCTCTTACATAACACAAGCCAACCAGGACGATGAGAAAAGAACAGAAGGGAATGGGACATAATCCTGTTCAACAAACTCCGATGACAACTATAAATATTCCAGATCCTCCCTAGTATCGGATGCCAGACATTTGTGTTCTAAAAGTGGAGCTACAGTAACGACATGTCTCAAACTTTATGATACAATACTTTGGATTTGGACTCGTAAAACAAAAGCTTAGCTCCCTCCACATGACCCTCACCACTGCAGACCCTCTCTTCTCAACTCTGACCCGTTAGTCTGACCTCTCCTCAACCCAGTCCCCTCTTGCACGACATCCAGACACCCTAATCTGTTGAGGTATGTTTAGCTCAGAAGGGTCAACAAGGCCAGCAGGGTGAGCTCATAACAGCAGCCTATCAGGTATTACGGCACACAACTATTGATTGAATCATCTCACAAGGAAATTACATAGCATGTGAATGGTTTCAGTCATTCAAAAGTTCAGTCAAAATGACCTCTTCAGAACTCTCTGTTTACTGCTAATTAATTAGCAAATGTTAGCATGCCTACATGCTAAACTAAGATGGTGAACATGGTAAACATTATACCTGCTTGAAATCAGCATGTTAGTATTGTTATTGTGAGCATGTTAGCATGCTGATATTAGCATTTAGATACTTTTGAAAGGGTAGGCAATCATGAAACAATCAGGCTTATTAAGTGAAGGGTGTATAAGTTGTCATTATTTATTAAATGTAAATGATTTATGAAGTCTTTATTGATAAATACTATGCTGAATGAATAAAAATGATATTTTGAGTTGCCAGGCTGTGAAAAGGATTGCTTTGTTTGCCATGTTTTATCTGTGAGAGCTCAAATGATACTAAATTTAGATATTTGAGAGTTTAGAGTAACTTAACATCAGGCTGAAAAGCAGTGTTTTGCTGCCCTCTCTGGTTGAAACTAAGTTTGTTTTACCCTAACCCTGCGCCCACCCAGCGTCACTGATGGGTGTGGTTAGTGTGCGCTGTTGCACCTGTAACCATGCGCAACTGTGATGTCACGGTGCACTGACACAGTGTGGAGTACACTTCTACATCTTTATTTCTGTACTGCAATCTCTTATTACTCATCATTTATATATACCAATATAGCCGTGATTAGCTAAAATCGGCCAATAATATTGACCATCAGTCAGGTTCTATTACCGTCTATATGAATAACTTTTTAAAAAAGCACCAGAACGGAGAATTACTGTAGGGCATCATTATATTGTTTATTAACCCCCCTTCACCTCTCCAATCCTCCTGCTCAGACAGGACGCTCCACTAAACTTTGACCTACTTCTGTCTGCCCTCAGTCTGGGGGGGGGGGGGACGCCAAGACTCCAAACACAGTGAGCTTCACGCTGATCCGGCCTGTTAATAATAATATGAAAATCAAAGGCTCATTTGGACAATACATCTTTTGAATGTCAAATCGCAGAGGGAAGCTGAGGGAGGCCTGAGGACGCGTGCATGTGAAAGGATCACACTGGACTCATTGTTTAGTACATTTAAAATTCAGCTGGGCGCGCACACACACACACACAAACACACACACTGTATAGCTCATGCTGAGGACTTGATTTCACTTTTCTGCTGATCAGCCACAAGACAAACCCGGTCCTTCATTTTTTTTATCCGCACTGTGTCCCTCGTTTCCAAGAAATCTCACTCAGCAGATGGACACAATCCTCCATAACCAATTCTCTGCAGGATAATGCAAAGCAGACAAAGACACAGCAACACAAAGGCGTACAACACCTCCAGGATACAGCTCTGTCAGTCTGATCCCGTCCCACTGAAACCGAGCTGAAACCAGTGACAGCATCACTTCATAAACTGCAACTATGTTTAAAATCTGCCAAATGTTTCATAAGCGCAGGGCAGCTTCCAGGCCAGCTGAGTCCTGGCAATCCACGTGCGACGGGACCACTGAGGGATGAGGGCTGGCTCGGACGAGAGGGTGGTGGGAGTTATGTTACAGAGACCGCGGCTGGGACGGCATCCCAGAGGTTCCCGGAAGAATTCTGGGAACATCAGGGCCCAACATGTGTGTATTAGAAAGAAAGAGATGGAGGCATGAACGATGAGGGGGAAACATCTGTCAGCGATTAAAAAGGAGGGACCAATCCCATAGTTTGTGCAGAGATACGCTGGGGTCATGATGTAAACACTTTCTCATGGTTAAAACTTCCCAGCCCCCCATCTTCCTCTCTTCTCCGCTTCCACAGACCACAGTTAACCCAAGCTAGTCAGCTGACGCAGGAAGGGGGAGGGGTGCTGTGTGGTACGCATTCTGCCAAGGGGTCACCTGGCAGACGCATCCTCCGAGTTGGCTTCACTCCACCGAGCAAAACACACACACACACACACACACACACACACACACACACACACACACACACACACACACACACACACACACACACGGGAAGTTGCTGGCCAAGAGGGTGGAGGAAATCTAATATATAAATCAGACACATGTCCAAACAACTGGGTGTCAACAGATCTTTGCTTATGTTATTAGCTCAGAGGTGCCCTGCTGTAACATGCTGCACTGATTCAATTCTGCTGAGGTAGTTGTTTTAGACAGGTGCTGAGAAAAAATGTGTAGTGTTTGTAAAGACAAAATCATATCTGAGAGGCTCCTCTAAAAATCCTGAGGATATTACAGCCAAACCAAACCAGCAGGGGCTGATGAGCTTTTAAACTGGATCAATAATTCATGTTTTGCTTCTCTTTCTGGCACAAATCAGGTTTCCAATAGAGGCAAATCAACAAACAGCTTAATCAATGGCTCTTTCACTTGTAAGGAAGAGAGGCTGTTAGTCACGTAAACAGCTCAACTCAGACAGAGAATATCTTCTCTGATTTCAAGCTAGAAGAAGAAAAATGTCTCTTGCCTCAACAATTCAAAGAGACCTAAATGGGTTTTCTTATAGAGAAAAGATTGTTACCAATAAAAACATGTAATTGTTGCAGCTGCAGGTTATCTCCCGACCTCCTAAAGCTGTTCGTCTGCTACCAGGCGATGAGCCTCAATTCTGGAACTAATACTTGTGTCATCCATCAATCTTGTGTTTGTGTGTATCTGTGTGTGTGTGTGTGTGTGTGTGTGGTCTGCTGTTTCAGCATTGGCCATTCCTCGTACATCAACCTCCTGACAACAGCGAAGTGACATATGAGGCCACTTTACCTTCTCCTCAGAAGGAGAAAGAGAGAAAGGGTGCTGAAGAGTGCTTTGCTCAGATGGATGAAAACTGTTTCCATGTGTGATGATGGTGCTCATACTTTGCACACAGGACAGCTGCTGCATTTGTACACTGCCATGGTTGATATCTGCTTACATAACAACTGTGATTTTTGTTGCATTGTAACATAATGAGGACTTCAAACTGCAATTTCAACGAGTAATAGAAGTTTCTCTACAGTATCTTTGGGGCGCAGTGAACAAGTACATGAGTGTTGAGAAAACACAGTTTGATTGGCCTTCTAATGGATGTTTGGAGCAGTTGGCAGACTTCAGCACTCCTGGTTCTAATGTGATCTGTGCCAGAGCTCTGCCCACTAATGTCCATTATACACAGACTTACTCCACTCTGCATTGATTCTGTCTCTTCTTACAGACTGTAAGGCTTTCAAAGCCCATCTCTGCCTGCCATCTCAGCTATCAGATTCCAACAGCAATTTAATTGACTTGCAATCTACTTATGCAAAAAAAACAAAAAAACAAACATTTTAAGTCTCCTTTCATGTTGAAAAACGATCTGCATGACCATGATAATAGACAGACAGAGTGCGAGTTCATGGGGCATTTTATGGCTGCTTTTGGGGTTTTTTAAGTCTGTAAAAGTCAAAGGGGGTAATGACAGGCTGAGACTGAGGACAGCTGGGAGATGACAGAAGAAGTGGTCCACCCAAGTCTGTGCAGCCACACCTTGGGGGTGATGAAATAGGCAGGGCAGATGTCTTGGTGAGCTCCTATAGCTCCATATTCCTCTTGACTCCTAACATGCTGATGTTTAGCAGGTATAATGTTAACCATGTTCACCATCTTAGTTTAGCATGTTAGCATGCTAACATTTACTTATTAGCATTACACATAAAGTTCAGAAGAAGTCATTTTAAACTGAAACCATGTAATGTCTTATGTTTCCTAGATGAAAAGTTAAGGGATCACCAAAGTTATTACAATTCATCCTGAGAGGGACATGAATATCTGCACCAAACGTCATGGTAAACCAATAAAACCATCCAATAGTTGTTGAGATATTACACTCATTACCAAAAAATATCAACCTCATGATGGCGCTAAAGAAAAAGTCAGGGGATCACCAGAGTTATTAGGATTCATCCTCTGGACACGATGAATATCTGAGATATTTCATTCTGGACAGAAGTTGTGGACGGACAGACTGAAACTGCCATCCATAGAGCCACGCTGCAGCTTCGCTTAAGAGTACAACACTTAATGTAGACCAGACCTCCTGTAGCTCAATGGATAAGCCTCCTGCACACATTCATCACTTGACAAATGTTGTTTAATTAAAGTTTTGTAGTCAGGAGAGCTTTATAATCAACAAAGCCAACTCTCTGCACGTATTTTCTTCCTCCTTTCTTTTTCCTATTCATGGCAGAGATGACCGTATTCGAGTTTGATTGCACTGCACAGACCTGGTCATTATCATCAGTACACAAGTCATGGCCACTGCTGCAATCACTCAGCTAATGAAATGTTTTTCAATTAGTAATTGGACAGTCTGCATAATGTTAGAGTCTGAATAACCTGGACTTACAATGTCAGAGTGTAAACACTTCATTCATTCATTTTGAGAGATTAACAAAGAGCATAGTAAAACCGAAATGGCTCAGCAGAAACGCAAAAAGTCCTCATTTTATCCCATTTTTTTTGTGTTCATTTTTGCAATGGTTTCAAATAACAGATACATTAAAGTTTATGCATCCATGTGTTTACAGGAAACAATCACCATACGTCACTTGT
Organism: Maccullochella peelii; assembly: GCA_002120245.1. Taxonomy (NCBI): domain Eukaryota; kingdom Metazoa; phylum Chordata; class Actinopteri; order Centrarchiformes; family Percichthyidae; genus Maccullochella; species Maccullochella peelii. The sequence continues at coordinate 83,230 of LKNJ01000714.1, forward strand.
TGTTGGGATTTTTACCGACTGAGTACAACATTTCACTGCTACTGTAAGACTACACTCATTTTACTGGGAGTGGACCTATCAATAACTCAAGAGTTCAGAAAATCAAACTAAACTTGTTAATTCTGAATTAACCCTCAGATGTCCTTAAATGATTAATGAGGAAATAAAATGATGGTATAGGTTTGCAGCAGCTGGGCTTCTTAAAATGTTCTAAAATCTATCATTTCATTGTCAGAACAGTTAACACGTCTATGCAGAAAAAAATGCAGCCCTCGTTTAGTGAACCATCATCAGACAGTGGAACTAAAAAAATGCAAAAAAAAACCAACAATCATATTTCTGACTGATTTTTGATGTTTGATGCCGTTTCATGACAGGCTGTAATTGAACACTGAGTAAAGCAATCCCATTTGGAAATTAAATTTAAAAAATGATCATGTGGTTTAATAAAAAAATTCTTCTGGCATCTGAATCTCTTACACAGCAATGAGATAAATATATCTGTATGAAGCCTGGATATTAAGTATTTAGGCAATCAGGTTACATTCAAGCCCAGTAAACTTCAATTGGGCTAAAACTAACTGAGCATGTGAATGCATGCATGCCACTGTGAACAAGGAAAGATTGGTGTTTTATGTCTTCCACCTGATTCAAAGCTGTAAAGTCTGATGTAAACATGAAACCTGCTCTCACACAAAACAAAACACTGCTTAAGCTTTTGCAAATCTGTAATGAAGGAATATGTTTCTCTCTCCTTTAACTGTGGACACCAATGTTACATGAAGAAAGTCTAAATGCAAAACTCTGAAAGCATTTTAAATGCTAGATATGACTCATCATTGGAAATAATCAATAGCAGACATAAGAGGAACCATCTCCTCCTCCACTCTGTCAGTGTTTTCTACAAGAGTAATGTTGCTTTGTTTATTTCTGGCCACAGTAAAATCTCTGCGATGCAAGTCGATGAAATGCATCTACAAATGAACCACATATGTGTGCTTCATTTAAATTAACACTTGAGAACTATTTTTACAGTCAACTTTAGGAGTTTGCCAGCTAATTGAGCGCCCACTCCGACCTGCAGGACGGATCCATCTGCTGGTGTGTAAAAAGTTACAGCTTCAAAATACTGTATATTTGAAAACGCGGCAATAGCAAATAATTAATCTGTTGTATAATATCTCGGTCAATGACTTTGAAAATGAAAACTGCTTGAACATGTAAGCAAAGCCATTACGGGCCTTTAAAAAGCAGGAAAAGAAAGGTCACTGCAAACCCAGGCAGCTACTAATTACAGTTTCATACACAAGGGTAGTCTTTGTGTGTGTGTGTGTGTGTGTGTGTGTGTGTGTGTGTGTGTGTGTGTGTGTGTGTGTTGAGTCTGACGGACAGCTTGTCTCTCCCCTGCTGTGCTCTTGCTCTTGTCCCGTTTTAATGGGCTGACAGCGAGAAACTCTGATGGAAATCTCAATGATGCACCCACTGTTAGACACATCACAGCTGAGGGGAATCAGAAGCAAAGCTGAATCTCAGAACCAACATTACTCCCACAAACTGTATAAACAAAAAAAAAAAAAACTGCACAGGTGACACTGAACTGCAGCATAACATCAAACAGACCTGCTTGTCTGACATGTAACTTTAGACATGAAATAGGTTACGGAGAAAGACAAAACAAAAACATATATCTGTTGAGCTCCTTTGACTGATTCCCTTTAAAGGAATTTAAGGCTCCTCCATATATTAATGCGTGATATACTGTATTCTGCTTCATGTGGGATTTTCCTGTACTAGTTATGCAAGAATGCAGTGCACATATGTGCCCCTGTGTGCGCATTTATGTGCTATTTTCAGCTGCGATTATCTAATGAGCAAATTAAGCTGCAAAAGATGCCGCTACATTTTGAACAGTAGGCGTGTCTTTAGTCTTCAGAGCAAGTACTGGCAGATGTGCAGTTCAGCTGTGATGGTGCCTCTAGCTGTGTTCTAGTTTCGACTCGCACATATTTGTTAACTCAATGTAGACATAAATGGAGTTGATGGGAGGTCGGTTTACTCGACAGTAAGGCAGAGCAGGAGCAGAAAAAAAGACAAGAAAAAAGACAGTGTTTCAGGACTACATGCTATCAAAAGCACACTGACCCTGACTTTGGTCATGTTCTTGCTCGGCTGTCTCACACATCGCCCCCCTCAGGGCTTCTCATCCTGTGAAGGAGCCATGTGATAAAAATGATTCCTCAGCATCACACCCTCCTCCCCTACCTGCCCTCCGTCCGCCTCCTTAGCTGCTCCAATCCTGATCGCCCAACAGCTTGGTTATCACCTCCCACCACCGCCACTAAACCCCCTCTCCCCCTTCTCTCTGTATGTGTCCTGCCACCTTCCTTCCTCCCCCGCCCCCCCACCTTTGCTATGCTGTGGTGACAGGGCAGGATGATATAGGGTCTCCCAGTGAGGTGGCGTGATGCCTGAGCACTAAGTCCACACATCCGTGCAGGAGAGGAGGGAGCATGTGTGTATAGAACATTTGAGAATTGACGTTTGCAGCGTGCATGCATCCATGTGTGGTTGTCTTGATGTTTGCATTCAGCTAAAGTCTTATAGCTGTGACAACATGACGCCAAACCCATCAATCAGCTGCCGGGAGGGTGTTCACCACAGATGAGAAGGAGATGGAGAGGATCTCAGACATGCTGCTGCTCCTTCAGCATTTATATCGGCTCCTGCGGGGAATTATTTATGGTCCAATAAGACCCTGGGTGTTTCCATTTCAACTACTAACTAATCCATATATTAAAGTAGGCCCTGAGAGCATAAAACAAATGGCGTTCAACGTACAAGGTCTCTCTCTTTGTGTGACCTTTGCTTTTCATCACATACCCTCCATCCTCTCAGCCACGATATCAAGAGAGAGAACTGTCAAAACAAGACAAGCGGTATGCAAGAGCAGTTGTGTGTGTGTGTGTGTGTGTGTCAGTTGCAAGGGGCACCCAAAACCCCATTGACTGAAACAGCTGGATGGAGATAACAAAGCAATGCTTATATTCTCTAGTTTCTCTCCCTCATACCCCTGCTCTCGTTTTCTTTCTCTTCACACACACACACACACACACACACACCAGTTCTTGAGGGAAAAACAGTTGAATTCAGTGCAAGAAACTGGCAAAATGGTGGGAAAACTAAGTCACTGCATTCAACTGGATCAACTACAGATTATGCTGCTTTAATCACTCAGACAAGTCAAACTATCAATAACCAATTAATCACGTAGACTAAGCCATGCACGCTCTAACGCAGCACTATCAAGCCCATAACTTTGTATATCAACCCGTATTTTGACATTATGTCTGTAAACCACGCTTGTTTATTGATAATATTGAACAAAACATTATGAAATAAGTTCCTCCCATTCTTAACTAGATGTATAAAAACGGGATAAAAAAAGCGTCACAACAAAGCCAATAACTTTGCCTAATAATCCTGTTAAAACATACAGACTTTCCTACTAAATCACTGTTGCACGCTGCGTTGTCTAGTAGCTACTCACCTTAAGCAAGATGTTCTTTACAAGCAGTCCCGTGCAGCAATATTTCCTCCAACAGTAAATGTCTCGTGTGTGTATCCGGTCGCCTTTTCTGTGCGGACACAACCAGCCAAAAAAAAAGATATACTCTTCTTTTCTTTCTGTAGTTACTATCTGCTACTTTTCCCAAACCCGTCCAGTCCACTACAGCTCGGTAGACCCGCTGCTGATCCGCCGCTGCTGCCCAGGCTGAGTGTGTTTGGTACTGGCACCGGCAGAGCCCGGTCTGCTGCTGTGCGGGGCGGGCTGTTTCTTTGCTCCAGCAGGCGCTCGACTACTGATCCGCAACAGAAACGGTTTAGGACCGGGGAAGGAAAGGCAGGGGGTTCCGCAAGGGGGGCTGCGACGACCGATGAAGCAATTTCTCCAGCGGATGTTTATGTATTACTTTGTAGAGTTGTTCTTCACTGGTGCGTATTGGTTTTACACTTCGTAGCCTTCATATTCTGATATATTTTTTTATTTTACATAGAGCTGCTATTTGCAGTTGTATAGGGTAAATCGCTGCCAGTACAATTTGATAGAGTGTTAATGAAATATTCAACAGAGGTGAACTTAAGGTGCAGCCAATGGTAAAATAAAAAAGGAGCCTACTTTTAGCTTTCAACAGGAGAGTACAGTCAGAAGATGAAGAATTAACAGAGCTGGTTTTCAGTGTAACCATCTGTTAAAAGATTAGCGTAAAGTTAGCTGCTGAGGAATATGCCAAGTGACTCCTTTGGGACCCATCCATCAAGGGGCCCCAATCAAGCAAATGTAGTTCATTTCTTTTCTTAAATTAAGCATTTTTAAGGACAAATTCTTTTAAAATAGCTTTTACAGGTTACTGTTTTCCCTGCATTTTATTTATTTTTTAATTTGTATGTATAGTTGACGGATGTTAATTTAAGTTAATTTTTAACACTGTTTTGTTGGGGAAAATATCAAATTGGTTTCTTTAATGCCTCACATGCTGGTCGCTTGTTTTGTTTTAGTATCAATGGCATTTGTGTTATTTTACAGAATCAAAGTCAATCAAATCAATTTACAATAAGTTTCTATTCCTTCTAAGGTTTTTACATCCATGTCTTAGACCAGTGGCTCAGAAATGTGTATTTTTCTTTCTTACTTTCAATCATCTTGTGACTCCCTCAGATTTATTTTGAGATCCCTTGTGGGGTCCAGACCCCTACTGTAGGTTTGAACCAGTGTGTTAGATAGTTGTGGGACCATGTAATGCATATTATGAAACAGTGTGGGGTGTATTTGGAGGGCTGGAGGGCTCAAACTCTGCCTAAAAGATTTGGACCAAAAGTACTGAAAATCCCTGGTGTCTCAGTGGTTAGTACACTGTCTCCTCACAACTGGGATCCAGCCAGCTGCTTACAGGTGAGTTCCTTAATGGCTTAATCCTGCTTTGAACTCTCAGGTTGAGAGATTTCCCACCCACTGCCTCCTGTCCACTCAACCACCCTGGAAACACAATATGGGGTCAAGACAATAGACTGCCACCTGCCTGATTCATCTGCGAAATAGGAGCTGAATGAATGCCTGAATGACCTAATTTGTTAGAGGGATATCTGGATTGATTTCCACAAGATCTTAAGGTGCAAAAATCCCTGCCACTCAAAATGAGCAGCTGCTGTTAATCAATATAGAGTCATCTGAGGTGTGATAAACTGGCTAGTCATTATAAATTAATTATAAATTAATACATAAGCTATCATGGAGAAAAACGGCTTCATCTTAACAAGGTGTAGCTTGTCTTTGCTTTTAGACCAAATTGAGGCCTGTTTTGTTGGTAAGAACTTAAAACTAGATTCTGTACTGTATGTAAATGATGTAGGTGACATAACCAATCATCTACACTATTTTATACAATTGTAAACAGCTCAAACATGAAGGTAGACACATTTATTTTATTATAATTTTTAAACAAAGTGCAGCTCTAAACTATTATCCTACACCGCAGCCTACACAGCATCACCTGTCTTTGATGTTGGGCCGGACCTCCTGCCTGAGGAGAAGGATATTCAGGAGCCCTGTCACTGCTGAACTCCACCTGACCTCTCCGCCTCTACCTACAACATACCAATTTATTCCTGCACCGATGCCAAGTACATAACCCCCACCTCTCTTCCTCCTCTGCCCCCTGTTTCTCCTCCTGCTCATCTCTCCAGATTGTCTACCACCTCTGCTCCTTTTCTTCTCCCTAATCCCACTTCGTCCAATAATCTTCATCTCCTGTTGTTTCAGCCACTTAATATGAGCTCCATCTCTTCTCTGTGTCTGCCTATATTCAGCCTCCACACCTTCCCAATTCACCACCACAGCCCTTCTTTTCTCAATCCCTTTCTCCTTTAAATCGTCTCCATGGTTCATTTCATCTTCAGGCTTCGGCAGCCCGCAACACTAATATGATTTCCATCTGAAATGAAACGTGCAAATGTGCTGCAGCCTCTCCTTCTCCCCAGTGGGTTCCCATTGGAGTTTACTTCATTAGGCTGGGGTGGGTGGAACTGCAGAAGATTAAAGTTTAACATTTTCTGGGCTTCATGTTTGTGGGTAGAGCATCTCTTATTTTTCCAGCATCACAGAAGTTTTGTTAGTTTATTGACTTCTTACACAATATGCAAAGTATGTGTGTGTGTGTGTGTGTGTGTGTACTGTTGCAGCTGTGTGTGTGTGTGCTTGCATACTGTGTGCTCCAGTGTATATTCTAAAAAAAGTCCTTGCCCTCGGCAGCCCGTGAGGTTTGTACAAGACAAGACTGTTTATTTCGTAATCACTGAGAGGAGTATGCTGTTCGTGCAAAGCAGAGAAAAGTCCTGCTCATCCAATGTTTTTGCTAAAATTGTGTGTGTTTAGCATTGTTAGCTGTGTGGCTCAAGGGATGGCGATGTCAGTCCATCGGTCAGTCGTTCCACCACTTTGGTCTGGATTTAAATATCGCAGCTATCGGATGGATACATTTTGTACAGCCATGTATGGTCCCCAGAGGATTACTTGTAATAACTTTGGTGATCCTCTGACTTTATAGCGCCACCACGAGGTTGACATTTTGGTTAATGTCTTGACAACTGTTGGATGGATTGTCATGAAATTTGGTACATATATCCATGGTCCCCAGAGGATGAATCCTAATAAGTTTGATGGTCTCCTGACTTTATCTCAGCAACTATTACATTAATTGCCATTTTATTTGGTAGTTACAGATTCATGTTCCTCAGAGGATGGATTGTTATAATTTTGGTGATCCTTTGACCTTTCCTCTATTGTCAAAATTTCAGTTTGTCCACCTACTTTTGTTTATGACCAAATTCCTGCAAAACTAAGAACATTCCCATCAGACTCAGCTGCACTTTGTGTTTAGTGCTAATTAGCAAATGTTAGCATGCTAACACACTAAACTAAGAGGGTGAAAATGATAAACTCTATACCTGCTAAACATCAGCATGTTACCATTGTCATTGTGAGCATGTTAGCATGCTGATGTTAGCATTTAACCCACAGCCACTAGCATGGCTGTAGACGCTTAGATCTTTAGTCTTGTTCAGATCGATTATATGTTGTGCATTAAAGCAGACATTCAAATGTTTCAAACATTAATTAGAAGCAGTGCATGTTAAGGTTTTGTACCAACATGATGTAACAACAGGCTTTTGGTGGAGTCAAACATTTGTCCCCTGACTTCTACTGTGTTTGCATCTCCTTGCTCGGCTATATGTGTGTGTGTATGTGTGTGTGTGTGTTTTTTTTCACTGTATATACATGCTGTGTTAGTCAAGTACACATGTGCCTCTGATACCGTGAGAACAGGCACGGGGTTCCCAGAGGGGGGACTCTGAGAAACAACTCAACTGACACATCTCACACTGTTTGGTGTAACAGCTTCATAAAACAAGATGAAACAGATTAATGGAGAATTCCTCACACTCATGCCTTTGTTTCCAATCCGCTTTGGTCTGTCTGTGACTGTCTGCGTGGAGGCCAAAAGCCTGGATCATATGACTCACACATGCTCTGTCTCCTTAGGGTCTTCAGCCACCGCCAGATACCTGACCAGTTTGTGTTCTTCTGTTTCTACGTAAAGCACCCTTTACTTGTCCAACCTCTGTGTTTAATGACTCATAAACTGTTTATGCCTCATTTGACACATGGATGAATTTTAGCTGTTCAATAAACAATGAAGCTCAAAGTGCATCCACGATGAATCTGCCAAACAAAAACAACGTGGGATTTTTGTTACGATCCATTAGTCTTTGTTTGGTTTCCTGCTTTATTTTGAAGTCTTGTCTTTCTTGTTTCCAGCGTGTTCCTGCCCTCGTGTCTCCTCTAGTCTTGATTGTCTGTTGATTTACCCCACCTGCTCCCTTTTGCACACCTGCCCCTGATTCCCTCGTCAGTCTCTTCCCTATTTATTCCGGTCCTCTTCCTGCACTTCCTGTTGGTTTATTGTTCTGTGTTCTGTGTGCCTAGTGCATAGCTTTCATGTTCCTGTGCTGGATGTATTTCTTGTGCTCGTGTACCTGGACTTGCCTTCTTGTTTGCTTGCTTGCCTGCCTGTACCTACAAGTAAGTCTTGTAGGTACAGATCTTTGATCTGCTTCAGCCTCCATCCCTGTCTGCATTTGGGTCCTTCTCCTGCTACTCCTGACCATGCCTCGTAACAATTTTGAATAATAATATTATCTTTGTTTCAACCCTTTAAAAATTCATCAAATACTCTGACATCTCGGTCGTGTTCCCAATTAGAGCTCTCCAATCCCAGAGCTACATGGCCTGTGGAGGGTAATTTACATATTTTCATAATGGTCAAATCAGGAGAGTGCAGTGTAGCATGAAACCCCTCAGATTCCAGCTCTGGTCTGAGTCTGTGAGCTAGTCCAATATTGAATTCTTTGTCTACAAACAGAAGAACTGGGGCAGATACTGTTTGATACTGTCTGTTCAGAGCCTCTCATCTCTTTGCTGTCAAGGTTGGTCTTGTAAAACAATATGACAGCTCAGTTTCTGTCTAATTCAGTGAAATACTTTGCTGCTGCTGCAGTCAGGGCTGTGGCAGCGCAAACTCACTCAAACCACGCTCTGAAGATGATTATTTAATACCCCTATTCTACACATGCTCATTAAAATACACACAGAATTTATTAATTCACCAGCCATTACTTTGATCTTCCTTTTATCCCCCGTCCTGATGCTCGTTCATACATTTTAATTCCTGTCCCATATGCTCATCCATCCCCTGCTACACTAGCACTGTTGCTGAACCTTGACCTAGCCAAAACCCCTGCATACCGGAAAGATATCAATACTCATAAAATGTATGAATGCAACCACAACATGCTTTAGGAATGACAATATGAACTCATTAAATTGCTCTGAGAACAAGAAAATCTGACTTTTTCAATGTCCAGTAAGAAAAGGGTTATGTATCTGTTTTTTGTGCTATAAATTTACAAATGTATGCATGGATTTTGTTTTCTCATCTTTCCAGACAGAACCCCCTTATGTACTGAGACAAAGCTCTAAAGTGATCTGAAGTTATTGCAAAAACATTTTTTGAAAATAAAGTAACCTTGTAGTCATATTTCAGTTTTTTTCTAAATTAAGGATTTGCTCTCATTTAACTCTATTTTGTTGCAAACTATTGTGTAAGCAAATATCGTATAAAGTACAATGTATCTGTGAAAAGTGGCATAAAATTTAAAACAATACATTTTGAAAAACAGCTGTTGGTGATGTACCTTGCATTTCAAACTCTGTTTTGTAGTTAAGTGGTGGTGCATTTTTCTGGTTGTCTAAATGTAAATGATGCGACGTAAAGTTGACATTTCAAGTGCAGATACAGCACAATATAGTCTGATAGCAGAAAATAATATGGCAGATAAAAAACATCAACAAACAACAATATTAGGTTTTGTTTTCAGTGTTGTCAGGTAGAATCAGCACACACACAACACACTTTTACATTTCACATCGGGACGTTCAAAAATCATAAACTGAGAATCAACTGTCTCTATCTACAGTAACCTCAATAGACCAAGATGCAATCCAGTTTAAAGAAATTTGATTTGGAGCAAGGGGTGCATCAATCTCACCTGTTTTCTAACCTTTTGTATCACCATTATTAGCCCACTGTTAATCTCCCGGAGTACACAGAATATCGCAGATCAATTGTACATTTTTCTTTTAAGTAATGCTCCATCAAAACCCATCTCTGTTCTGCACCTCATTGTGATATGAACACATTGTAAGCACTGAACACAGCAGAGCAGACTTCAAGGCCGCTAAATTAAAGCTCCACTACCTCCAGTAGCTAACACAGCTTCTCAACCTCTACCTCTACATTCAGGCTTTTTTTTTTTTGCAGCGGCTGATTTTTTTTCTCGCTGAGCCAAAAATGGGATGCCAAGAGCAACCCTCCCTGGATTATTTAAACAGCCACTTCAAAGGAGTCCAATTATAATCCTACATTATTGATATGGGGAAAAAAACAGTGAATAAATGTCATAGTAGAACTAGAAAGGAACTGCCACAGACGTATGCTGAATGTGAGTGCAGGATAAGTGCTTTTAGGTTTGAGGTTTAATTTCTTTGTGACATAAGAAGGTAGGCTGAGTAGAATTACACCCTGTTCAAATACACAACAGTACATATAACCACAACTGTACTCAGACACACATCTACTTGCACACACATGCAGTCAAATGTGCTCACTTGCTACAGTATATTAAGGCATACATATATTATATTTGGGCCTATTTATGCATTTGGGTCATGTATTTCTTGTAATTCTTTGTATTTATTTTCACTGATCACTGGAACAATTATTAAAAAAAACTATAGTGAAAAAAATCACACGCAAACATGCTAGGTGATGAAGCCAGCTCATACTTATAAACACAATAGCTGTAGTTTAGTTTGTAGTTTGTATTTTTTGTGAAATGAAACCGTTTTGTGCTCTTACATCTCAAGAGTAGTGACCCAGACTAGAGCATGCATGTGTGTGTCTGTGTTTGTATTTAGTAGTAAGTGGCAGTGAATTATGCTGCACGTGTCCCAGAGAACTCAGTGCAGATGGTTGTTTCAGTCAGGCAAAGGCTGCAGGCAGCTCGCTGTCATGTTGTGTAAATCTGACTTCAGGAAAACGGTCCATCCCTGCAGGTTGATGATGAGATTACTGCACGTTTGAGAAATGATGAATGAGAACACTGGAGAAAAAAAATAAAATGATGTAACATTCAGCCAAGCGGTTGTGATTTTACATTCTGCAACCCTTGTAATGACTTTCTGTTCATTGCCATCAGCTCTACATGACTAATAACATTTTGTGCCTCAGTGACCTAGGTGGAAGAGTTTACTGACCTTTAAAATGTCTGAATCAGGACCAAACGCGTTTGTCTTCAGACCTTTTTTCACCTGATTCCTATTATAAATCCATAATATACGTTTTTATACTGCATATACGTTATTTCTGACTGTTTGCACCTTTTATGTTTTTGCGTGATTGCTTTTGTATATTCACAATATTGGATTTGTTGAAGGTTGGACAGTGACATGTTGATGGTAGATGATTTATTGCTTCCTGCCGTGATGGCGAGATCAAACTACCAGCATGTTTCTAATACCAAAACAGGTCAAGGACATGGCTGCAGGACAGCACAACTCTTAAATCATCTCCACACCTTTTCACACTGACACGTGTGTCAGGATCAAAGGAGTTTGTGTTCAGCGTGTGTCTCCCTACTCATTCACACCACATACAGGAAAATAATATAATACATAATATATTATACAAAATATTTCTTAAGCACACATGCAGACAGATGCGCGGCTGTGTGGACAACAGAATGAGGGGTCTTACTATAAAACAGCAGCTGCAGAAATGTTTGAGTTGGCTGAGGTGATGCAAACAGCGTGACTGTCTCCAGACACTCAGCAGATGTGCGTGAACACATACACAGAGACATTCATTTATAGTGTCTGCCCTGCGAATGCTACAGTATGTCTGAACTAAATGTTGTTGCAGGGTCCTTGAACTCAGTATGAGTCATGCACGGCTTCTTTGTTTGTCACAGAGATGTGCAGCGAGTTTGTTTGTGTGTGTGTGTGTGTGTGTGTGTGTGTGCGCACCTGTTGTAATGACAGGGTAGCAAGTCATGGAACACATGTTCTATACCTGATCGTGACTTTTGACCTGGCGCATGTCAAAAGATTATTTTTCTACCAGTATCAGTAAAGTAATATTGTTATTTTAACAAAAATGTATCATTCACTCACTCACATACACACACACACACACACACACAGACACACACATGGGCTTTCTGGATTGTGATAGAACAAGAAGTATGGGATAACAAGTCCGAAAGGAAAGTGTGGTGTGTATGGGTAAGTTTAATGGATAACACTGATTCTGAACCACAAATACATTTTAATAGACATTGTTTAGGTCCCAGTCCGATCTTCAAAATGTTAAACATGGTTATCACACCCATATAATGTGTACGTACCATATAATTATCCTCCTATTGTATTCTATGGTGAGTCTTTGCTGGTGCTCTTGAAGAAAAAAGGGTTGAAATCTTCAAATGTAAACAAGAGGAAGAGTCTACAGCCACGCTAGCAGCTCTGTGAGGCTGTACTCAGGCAGAGCAGTGCTTTGAGCTAAATGCTAAAGGCAGCATGCTAACATGCTCACAATGGAAATGCTAACATGCCGATGTTAAGCAAGTTTACCATGCTCACCATCTTAGTTTAGCGTTTTAGCATGCTAACATTTGCAGTACAGCTGAGACTGACGGGAATGTCAATAGTTTTGCAGGTATTTAATCATAAACCAGATGTATATTTTGACCTGATGGTGGCGTGTAATGAAAACTCAGGGGATCACCAAAGTGACGACGAATCATCCTGAGGGGAATATGAAGGCCTGAAGCAAATTTCATGGCAATCCGTCAAATAGATGTTGAGAGATTTCATTCAAAAGCACAAATGTCAACCTCATGGTGGCACTAGAGGAAAAGTCAGGGGATCACCAAAATCATTAGGATACATCATCTGGGAACCTTAGACAAAAGTACCAAATTTCATGGCCATACATCTAATAGTTGTTACATTGTACTAGTTGTTAATACATTTTACTAAAAGCCAAAAATGTCAACCTGCTGGTGGCGCTATGGGTAAAGTCAGAGGATCACCAAAGTCAGTAGGATTCATCCTCCATAAATGTCCGTACAAAATTTCATGACAATCCATCTAATAGTTGTTGATGTATATTTCAGTCTGCCATCACTAAAGCCACGTCACTAGCATGACTAGCACATCTAACTTCAGGCCTTGAGACTTGTAGGAGCCGGAGCAATGTGGAAGTTGTAATAAAAACCCTTTATTAGTTACATGGCTTATTCATAAGACAATAAAAAAAGTCAGGAGTCAGTGGACGGATGGAGACAGATCCAGGAGGTGAGGCCATTCACATTCAACGCCAAAGACCATCCTTGAACTACAGAAGACTGTATCATGCATTTTAAAGCTCACATAAGATAGTAAGTATTCAAAAAATCACTGATATCGTCCTTTGCATGTCTTCATCGGGGTTCAAGCAGGACTGCTGGATAAGAGTTTTAGGATGGTTTTTAGGAGAATAAAAGCAGCATCAGAGAGGTGAGGGGGGACTGAGAGATTCTTTTTACGTCAGGAGGTAAGAGGTACATGTACAAGGTAGAGAAAAGGCCAGAGGAGGGAGGGATGACAGAGGAGGAGAGGAAAGCAGGTACACTGCACTAATGTGGGGAGACAGGGCCAGTCTAGGGAGCATCTGTTTTTAGAGTCACTAAACCATGCTCTCCAGCCATCCTTTTTTTACCACTGCATCTCTGAGTCCCTTTTTTATTTTGCATTTGTGTCCACAGTGTGCTCTAAACAGCCCGTATCTTACCATCAAAAACCAAAAACCAGGAGCTTCTCCCGGAGGAGTAGCACAACGGCAAGCGGAGATAGCAAGGCGGCCCAGGGTCAGTCAGGGCTGCTCTATTTGAGAGCAGAAGGCTATAAAAATATTGAAGTGTTATTACAGTGGGGGCCTGAGAAATAATTCAAAGCATGTGTGTGTGTGTGTGTGTGTGTGTGTGTGTGTGTGTGTGTGTGTGTATGTGTGTGCAGGCCATTATTACATAAGAGATTAGCATTGCGGGGCTGGATTCAGAAACAAGGATTGGAACGAAATGAGGGGAGGTTTTAGTCTGTCCTCGTTTATTTCTTGTTGCCATTCAAAAGGGAGGAAATCTGGAGATGATTTGAGGTCAGTCAACCTCAAACACAGTCATTTAATACATTTAAGAATTATTGAGTCCTGCATGTTTCCTCTCAATTCTCTTGTGTAAAGGAGGAGAATTTGCTGAAAACATGCTTGTCATGCTCCTCCCATGTCCTTCCCTGAACCCCACAACTATTTCCCTCTGGTTTTCCAGGACTTGTAGACTCCAAGTGGCCTCTCTGGACGAACACATCATTTCATCTTCATAGTAAATCATGTTTCACTCAGAGAGAGAAGGACTGGGAGCATATAAAGAACATACTCATGTTGTTATGGAGGCCTCTGGGTCGACCCTGGGCTCATAACAAACACTAAACTGCAACACCATTAAACTTACATCAGCCATGGTCAGGAAGGAAGGAGAGAGGAGAATTCAGGAAGGTGCTGTAAAGTCTACAACTGCACTAATATCAACCCCGGAGACTGTCTGACCTTCACTTTCAGCACAAAATAACACAACCGGCAGTAACAAGCAGAATCATATCTCAGAAATGTGACTTTTTGGGGGAATGTCCTGACATTTTTGCCACAAACAGCTGCTCTGCTTGTTTGCATATTTCTCTTCCATCCCTCCTCTAATATTTAATACGAGCTGCGCTAATGTAACACCTCCCCACAGATCCTGGTGATTAAAGTTGATAGCTTCTTGCTCCCTCATAAAAATAGATGGATCTCAAAGCAAAGAATGATGCTTGTTCCCATTAGCCAGTTCACTAACTGCATCATCGGTTAATCGACCAGGCATTGATGATGATGGGGGGGAGGACAGATGCAACTGCTGCAATGCAGATCTCACAGGAACATGCATCACTGAGCCTGAAGGTAACAAGTGGATTCAAAAACTCTCTGGTACATACACACACACACACTCACACACACAAAGTCATTAATTGTTCCCCGCTGACTGGACATCTGGTACTGTTGTTTCTATTAATCAATCACCAAACCAGAAATATGCTACCCACAAAGATTTCTTATGTTATATTGTGTTGCTGCAGTTTTGTGTGCTTTTGTCTGTGAGTCATTTTGAGCTGGTGCTATGCTGTGCTATGTGTTTGTGTGTGGGTGTGTGTGTCTAACTGGGTCAAACCCCTCTGTTGCCTCTCAGATAGTCCACTGGGAGATAAACACAGAGAGAGGAGCTTTAATCCGGGATTGGAGCCGGATCCTGTAACTCAGTTAAACATACACACACATGCACACGCAAACACATGCACATGCACACACGCATCAACTATAAACTATAAACCTGAAACCTAAAACTAACCCTGTCATCGCCCTATCCTAACCCTTCACATTCAGTTACACACCTTCATGCACCATCTCACACACTCATGTATGGTCTCTCTCTCTTCTCTCTTCCACTCACACACACACACACACACACACACACACACACACACACACACATCTGTATTCTGATAGGTCTACATGATATGCCAAAAGTAGTTTTCTCTGTTTTTGCTGTGGCCTGAGCAGGACCCCTTCTGATGAGCTTGACCCAGACACTGAATGTGAACTGGAGGTGAATGGGGTGGAGGAGGGTCGCAGCTATTCTGCACTGAAATGACAGTTGACAGCAAGCGAGAGGAGAACAGATTTAAAGTCTGATAGCAGAAAATATGATTGGCTGATGGAGATCGTGGCGAAATCTGGTTGGATAAGTGAGAGAGTAAACGCCCATCATCAGCTGATTAAGAGAAGCAAGAACAGAGAGAGGGATGTGAATAAATGAGGCATAAAGATAGTCTTCCTCATGGAACTTATGCTGAGTCTTTAAATGCACCACTAGAGAACATTATAAACTTAAATGATAAAGGCCTTATAAGGCAACACCAGAATTATAACCTAATCTTGAGGCCCTATCTTTTTTTTGAAGGGCCCTGTGAAAAAAAGTTTTTAGGCCTGTATTACTTTTGTATATATTGTGGCGTTTTGGTAGTACGGTTCATTTTACTCAATAAATTTGTGCTTAATCAAGCTGCTACAAACGAATCAGTACGTAGCTAAATTTTGTCCTAAATTTTAAAAATAAATGAACACTTGTGATTTAATGCAAATGTGGCATAAGAAGGCACTCTCTGATTATTATAGGCCACCCACTATCAGTGTTATGGAAAAGTAGCAGTAAGTGTCAGCAGCAAAGATTATTCCAGTGAAATAATTTGACAGTGTATTGACACACAGACAGCGCTGGTAACATGTGCTTCCATTAAACGACAGCACAAAATGAGGAGGCAGGAAATGGTGTGAGTCAGCATAAATGAGACACACATGTATGCCTCCACACATGCATGAGCACGCACATGCACCTGCACACACACATACACACACACTATGTCAGACTTCTCCATCCACCCTAAACAAGAATGACACTGAAATACAGACAAGTGTTCTCGTCGCTGAAGCCTGAAATTGCCTTTCCTTCCTGCTGTTGATTGTGTTTCACACTCAGTGAAACTGGGACCCCATGACAGATGCAATGTGTGTGTGTGTGTGTGTGTGTGTGTGTGTGTGTGTGTGTGTGTGTATCTAGTCTTATTCATTTGTGCTACGCTCACATCTGCTTGCGAGATTTAATTTATGCATGGAGGGTACACACTGTTCAACAAGACAGCTTTCCGGTCAGTTAACCAGCTACCAATCTAACTTAACTCCAGTTAGCTAGGTCCTGTGGCTGCGCAGTGCTGCCAGTGAGGTTAAACTTTATTGCAAATTAATTGATCTGCAACACTGTATCCTTACTAACTCTTGTCTCAGTAAAGGATTTTTCTCTGCACCCACCACTATGAGACTTTTGAATGAAGAAATAAAACACATTCTATGCTGTGTTCCCACCAAAAGCGAAGCGAATTTTCATACCTGTTCAATGACAACATGTTTGCCATCATAGCCCAGCCAGACAGGCACTTCAGAGGTGAAACAAAACACTATCAATCAATAATTTAAACATTTATTCACCTTAGATAAGAGGGAAGAGTGAACTTGCTCTTCTTTGACATGTTCTTGCTCAGTTGCAGGCATAAAGAAAACACCAGGAGTAAACAACACAGTTAAGTTAAATAAAATTATAAATAAAGAATTCCAGTATTTGGCTCTGGAGTGGATTGTTTTCTGGGTTTTTTCTTTTGGAATTTATCGCTTTTGATTCTGCATTTATCACTTTTGGTATAGGTTTTGGTGCAGCTTTTGGTAGAGAGAGAAAGGAACAGCATGGAACAGCTGGCAAGGGGCTGGAATCAGTCCACGATCAATTTTGAGAGGGTAAAAGTTGAATTAATAAGCAATATAACGCACTCTTGCTCAAAACACTCAGGGGCTTTGCTGCTACAGCCCACTTGGTCTTGTATGACCAGTAGCTTATGTTGGCTAATGTTAGCTTATGTTAGCTAATGCTTTTTATAGATATTGTTGTAACTTGTGCTTCTTTGTGGTAGAGAGTAATGACAAGTACAATTTTTAGGTACTTTACTTGAGTATTTTGATTTTATGCAACTTTATATTATACTACTATATATATATATGTTGTTTGACAGCTGTAGTTATTAGTTACTTTGCAGATTCAGATTGTACACAATATATAATCAGTTCATATTTACTGACATTACATATTATTCATATATATTATTATATCATTTAATCATATAGTGTTTAGAAAGTGGACATTATGCATTGCGAGTACATTTACTTTTCATAGTTTAAGTACTTATGTACTTTTACTTAAGTACATTTTTCTAGTATTTTTACTTTGTGGTATTTCTATCTTTACTTAAGTAAAGACTTCTTCCACCATTGGTGTTATGATTCAGGGTGTCTCATAATCCTGTAATTGTCACTTTTGGCCACAGCGGTATACAGTATTTTGACTGTAGTTTAATTTTGGGGTGTGTACGTGTTTTAATCTTAGTTGCTGGATTACATACTACTTTATACATTTAGGGAATTGTGTGAAACTGTGATTGTATGAAAGCTTTTCAAAACCAAAATGCAAAACTTCTCGTCTCAGTAGAATGTCTTAGAGATAGAACGTTTCTAGTGATATGTTTAATGTTAATGTAGTGTTTAATGTTCCCTCAGGGGGAATTTTCTTTTTGCACAGGAAGGTCAGAGGTCATGGTCAGCTATGGAACAGCGCCTTTGGAGCTGGCAGGAGCTCAGCCTCACTGTTGTGTCGGTGACACATTCATCAGGTTGGTTGCTTGCTGACATGAAGGATTGATGCCAGGTTTTCTGGGTAAAGGTCAGTTTCCTACTCACTATGCCAACGTGCAGGCTTGTTTTATTTTACCAGATGGGGTCGTGTTTGTCTTATAGGATAGTACATTGAAAGAGTCAGACAATCAAAGGAAATCAACTCAGGCTTATCTACCACAATCTGAATTGTGCTCATGTAGAAAAACACAAACATTTAACTCTCCATTCAGGTTTAAACAAAGGCTTTCATCACTTACTGAGGCCGCTTGACCCATGTTTGTGCCACAATACACCGTGTATCAGATACATAGATAGACGTTATCTTGCTCCTTCAGCCAAGATATCATCCAGCCAGCCAGGCAGTGAAAGCTTTACTGGCCACTGGACAAGAAAAACTTAATATTATATGAGAAACAATTAAATCGCTTACATCTCGGATTGTTTTGTCTCCTTCAGATTGTTTCCACAGCTGTTTGATATCAGTGTGTGTCCTGCCAACAGGGAAAGTACGAAGTACGAATGTGTAAAGGCAGGTGGATAGATGTGCTGAATTAAAAGGAAATGTTATATTGCAATATATATATAGTCCAGTACATTTGCTGGTGTTTTAAAAGTTCATACTGGGGTATACTGAGGTGGAATGTATTAGTGATATGAGGATTTTCCATAGGCAGACTGTGCATGACCTCCAGTGGTGAACAGCAGAAGTACATTTGACATTATTGACAAGAGAGGATCACTAGGTGGCACCACAGGTGTGAGAATGACGTGTGTACAGAGTGTGAGATCATAGTCCAAAGGGGAAGCTAGTGCTATCCCCTGAGCAATACACACATACCTCAACATACACGCACACAGAAGAACACAATAATTACTGACGCACAAGTGATGAGCATACAACCATAACATGCAGCACGTGCTCTCAGCAAGTGCTCTCTTCTTTTAGTCGAGTTTAAAACATCAAAGGCAAACAAGATATGTGCGCTGTGCTGGAGGATGTTTACACACTGTCAATATTTCTCAAGTCCTAAGGGTCAAAGATCAGACATTTTGTCTCTGTTTCTCCAGCCTGCTGGTCTGTGTGAATCCTCTTTGAATCCTTCATTCGTACACAACACCTGAGCTGTGTTCGTCTAAATCTGTTTGATTGATACATAATTGTTGTTACACTGTTGCATCTCTTTCTGAGAGGAACAAAATCACATGTAAGAGCCAGTTTTTGGCTGTGTCTTTAAGTGAAGCTGCAGTGAGCTGCTATCAAAACATCTATCTGGAGTGAAAGTGAAATATCAGAAAAACTTGCGACACTCAGGTGTGTGTGTGGCTGAGAATGTGGCGTGACTGTGGTTGTCAAGCTGATCATCCAGGTGACGTGTCACTAGGACACAATCACTTGGGTGTGTCTATGTAATTTCCTTCTCCTGTTACTTCCTCCACGCCTACTGCGTGAGCAGAAAACCACAGGCACTTTAATGCACTTGTTTTGAAAAAGCTGCCTTTGTATTGATTTTGTTGGCTGCTGTCAGGAAAAATCTAAGAAAATTGGCTGCGCTTTAAGCAACAACAACAAAAGCCTAGAGTGGTTAATTCAGCCTGGCTTACATTACAATATAACCATTAGATCTAAATGGCAGTTTGGTGATTCATTTTAATCTCTTCTCCTGTAATTAACCCATTGTTGTGGTGGTTTTCAGGACAAAACTTGAAATTCTCCACAGGTTTATCTGTTGTTACCAGCCTGTCGGAGTTTGACAGGCATGTGTCTTGTCTGACAGACAGACAGCAAGTCGGTTGGGTCGAGTGGAGGAAGCGGATAAAGGGATGATTTATATGGGAGTGTGGCGTGTGTGACAGCAGAGATGCGTAGGTTTTTCTGCCGTCAAACCGGTCTGGGAGGAGGCAGAGGAGCTGCCTGTTTGCGTGAACCAGCAACAGTATCTGTTTGTTTTGGGGAAGAAAAGTGCAGAGTGACACACTTCCCTTTGTCAGTTCAATTGACAGGCTTTCCATAATGGTGACATCCACAAAAAACTATCTCAGGGTGGAAACAGCAGCTAACATTATGAGCCTGTTTATGTGGATTATTGTTAGCTATACAATGGCTGCACATAGATAATAGTGTACTCTGAACACCATCAGTGTTTCCATTAAATCTACAGACTGAATGGATACAACAAATTGGTTTTCTCTTACTTGTTTATCCATTTTTTTGGATGTGAGAAGAACTTAAAGACGACTCTGTGTCACGCTCGTCCCAGCAGCATTAGCTGTACGGTACTTTACTGAGGCTCCAGATCCTCGTAATACATCCCGACTGTCAAAACTCTAATACCACATCTCTGTCTGTCTGACATTTCCAACATCACATGGGCAGCAAAGATTCAGGCAACGAATGGAGAGTCAGGGAATGTTTGATGGGGAAAGAAAAGGTTAAAAATGAACTTCATTAGACATCAAACCTTGAAGTACGCTCAGTTCATTTTCATTTCTTTGTTATATTGTACCCTCATTACAAAGCAGTGTGTTGCACAATGATGGGTGGATAGTCATGTAAAAGCCATTTGTCCTTTCCCCAGTTTTAATGAGTCACACTGACTTTGCTTTCTGATCTCTTTCATATGACATTTTCTGTTTGTGATACTATGATTTAATATGTATTAGGGCACACACTTTTGGGTGGGTCTTTTCATTTTTGTCGTTAATCAAACCCTTTCCGACAAATGCAAAAGTACTGCTGCTCATATCTAAATCAGAATTTAGAACAACGAATAAACAAGACAAAGAAGAGCAGAGATAACAGAGGCAGCAGGAACCAAAAGGAAGAACAAGAAGAGTGGGAGCTATCAACCACACCGATATGCCTCCTACACCTCCCTACGCTTTCTACTGTGTCTAACTGAAGGTTACCTTGATATGTGATTGATGTCTGCAAGCCACAATCTATTTTTTATTATCATCAGTCAATGGAAGCCCTTTCAACTGTCTCTCCTGGGTTGATGTTTATCTACAGCTTGGATTCACAAGGAAGAAAAAAAGATCTGTTGAAATCATTTTTTCCCTCTGAGATGTAAATCTAGTCCAGGAATAGATGTTTTAATCTCAAATTAAGTTACCTGACAGGTTATTTCTATGAGATGGATACAAGTAGCGCAGGCAGATAAATTGCAGTCAGTGTGTCTGAACAACAACAAAACAGCACTCTACAACGCTAACCTATAAGACACAATTAACTTTCCTCTTAAATCGTTTTGAACTTATTTTTTGTATACTTATTTTTAGATGGTTGCAGCATCTTGGAAGGACAAGACTATGTTTGTATAGTAGATGTTGAGATATTTCAGTCTGGACCAAAGTGGTGGACTGACATTGCTGTCTCTAGAGCCATGTCAGCAGCGTGTCGGAATATGCCAATATTAGAGGAAAGCATGATAAATTGAACGTAACTTTGTGTATCATTTCACTACCCCTCGGATTTATCTTGTGACCCCCAGGTTAGGAACCACTGCCCCAGAGGATCCATCTATTCTGTATACCTTGTCATGTGTACATCACCTACACTTTCATGATCTTCAATTCAGTCGTCATGTAAAATAAGACTGTAATGTGTCATGGCTGATTTGATGGTGCAGACATCTCATTTTATCAGCAGCATTTTATTTAATCGACACATTTTAAGTGAATTAAATGAAAATATTCCAATCTGCCACTCAGGTGGTGACCCTGATTAGACTGAGGCAGCATTACGGAAATACACACCAACCATGAGAGTTTGTTAATTGCATGTACGCACCGCAGGTACCTGGCACTTTTACAAACCGCCCTTTGGCTGTGTTTGTCTGCGTGTGCATGACACGGCTGTCCTATTTATGGGTGTTTTGCCGTGCTGCCGGCAATATATTATAACAACAGAGTTATTGTCTGAAAGCAGGGTGTTGCCCTCTCACCCAGAAACATGAGAAAAGGTCATATGGATGATGGAAAAATCTGTGAGTGTTTTATGTTGACTGTGGCATTTCTGAAGGATCAGATCAAAAAGCTCAGATTAAAAGTAAGAACGGCTGCTCTTTTGTAAAAGCTGCATCAAGTGAGGTAAGATTTTCCCTTGTAATGCCTTCACAGGACACAGGACATGTACTGTGTATGTGGGTTTTGTCAACAACACTGTCCTTAGACAGATCCAGTTGGATCTGAACCAGTTCTAGGACATCAACCTCCCAGCAACATTTTCCACACTCTGTGCCGTGCTGTTTTGCAGCCCCAGGCTGTGCTGCGGGAACATTTACTGCCTCATACAATCCACTCAGCCTCCTCTCAGATACAACATACCAGTTTTATCTACCTATTGTGTGAAATGTGTACTGTAAATAAACACAAGCAATGATGAGGAAAGGAAGAGGTTTAAGTACAAAGTTTTATTTGAACTCATTATGACTGAAATGTGAAAGAAGCCACTGCCCTGTTATTCTTTGTGTTAGTAACATAATTTGCTGTGTGCGCAAGCATGGTGTAACATGCAAATAGAGATCAAAACTAACATGTGGACATTACAGTGACAGAAAAGCTGAACGATCCCTAATTAATGTAATTTTCCTCCCATTAGTAGGTTAGAAATATTAAATTCTGTGGTGCTGGTACAGCCTCTGCATGCTTTCGGCTACCATACTTCTATTTATCACATTTTGTGCAACACAGGCAACTCCTATTTGTCAGGAGGGTGTCTCACAAGTGGCAGTTAAAACAGCAACATTGACAATAACTTCCAAAACACAATGTACAAAAATTACAAAATAAATACGCCTCTTTTTAAAAATCTTTTTCTTCTGGTTTTGCAATAGAATAGGCTCACAAAGCACTTTTTAAACATCAACCTTGGCACTTTTCATTAATATTAAGATGAGTTATCCTTGTTGTTTCCTTGACTTGAAGAAAAAAACAGCAGTGTTGAAACATAATTCATGCAGCAAATTTAAGAAAAAGGTCATTGTATGTCGAGTTTGGTCTAACAAGTTTGCATCAAACAGAAGCAAGGACACTCTCCGCAGACAAAGAGCCGCTGTCTGAAGAACAAACGTTGCTCGGTAAGACACTGCAGCCAACAATTTTCACTCCAGCTGTGGGGAAGCCGAGCTGTAGGTGCAGAGACTCTCGTGCTGTAGCCCTTATGCAGCTTATCTTTCTCTTCTGGCTCCTCTGTCCACTAATGATGGTGAATTTAATTTCACTGCTCATTAAAAGAACATCTCCGCAGCCGGCCATGCCATCTGATGCTGGTTGGGAGATTGTATCCCCGGGAATGAAATTAAGAGAAATTCAAACTGACCTGTGCTGCAAAAGAGAGAGACAGAGAGAATAATATTTAGTGACAGTAAGTTCCAGCAATATGTTTCCATTGTAGACTTGCTTTTATTTACAGCATCAGACCTGCCTATATGTGGCCTGGGCTTTTTCAAACACAGCTCAAAGTATTTACATATTAACAACACCGATTTTAAGTGTTTGCGCAGGAATGTGGAATGAAAGCATGACGAAATAAAACCCCTGCCGTTGTGTTCACCTTGTCTTGTGCTTTGAAATGAGGTCAAAGGCAGCTACGTCCTTCTCCTTTCATGTCTTTGATCAGTGCCACTGACTGGAAAGCTTAGCTCTTCAACAACATGTACTGTATCTCACACACTGACATCACAGGCCTGTTAGATTCAATCAAATGTGCCGTTATGCAAGTGTGCCCCAGGATCGCCTATGGAGGTGTATGAATAGCTCGGCTATATGTGCATATAAGCATATAGCGTATACTTGCGATGCTATTTTGACGTACAGTAATAAAATACAAAACCCCAGTCTGAGCCTGTGGGTATGGGAAAATAATTGGGAGCTTTAGAGTGCTTCATACTGTAAATCTCTGGGGGGATCTCTAACTCTTCTCTCCCTCCTTCTGCAGTAAGGTCAGACTTCATCGACTTCGTCGTTAATTAATGCTGCCCTCTGACAGCAGAACAACACTGAGGTGCAACAAGAGGACGTTGACAAGAAAAATAAACAGTGTGATATTTAATGATAATGACCAAACTAGTCTAAAGATAAAGTTGTCACCCTAATTTCTAGAAATGAAGCCTTGGTGTTTGTTTTAATGTCTTCCATGGCTGGGCTCCTCTCTTAAATGAAATATGCTGTCAGACTGTTAATTTGTCTGAGGTGATACAGTGAATCAGACTATAGCAGACGTTTTCATTTAGGCATCCCCAAACCAAAACTTTCCCACTAATTATAAACAACCCAGCAGGCAGATCAACAAGCTGTTAGAAAACAAACTGATTCAAATCCAGTAAACTGTAAGATAACATTGTGCTGTCTCAAGTGTTCTGTATGTTTCCAGTCTTTCAAACACTGGTGCAGTGACCGAGCACTCGTAACTCCATGATCTATTTCCTTAAGTGCTTGTTTGGCAAAGTGCCTGTGTAGATGTGTTGGTAAGATACAAAAATGATTTACCTGGGATGCTTTTGGCGAACGCGGTGCCCCACAGTCTGTCATTCTGTGTTATAGTCTCATGCAGGGCGTCACTCAGCAGTGGACTCAGGCCCAGCTGAGACACAGTCAGTGTTTTCCTTTGAATACACTTGTGTCAAACAAGGTCCAGCCGACACAGCTGCAGCCCTTGCCGCTGCAGCTCTTCATACTGAGAAACGGACAATCAAAAAGCCCCTCTGGCCTGCTGCTGCTTGACAGGTTGCAGTATCAAATTCCATAATAGCGTCCATTAACTTTCCCAAAGCGCTTTAAAACTGGTATTTAAAGTGCATTCAATCAATAATAGTTTTTCTTCAGGTTGCCACTTGGTGAAATAATCACTATTTAATATTTCCTCAGTTATGCAAAGGCTAAATAAAATAATTTCCTTGTTTAGTCTTTAATAGCTTGTGAATTTTATATATAATATTGACCCTTATAATGTTTATGTAAATTTGTGTTTAATGGCCACTCGTTACCTGTTTGCTGAAATGTTATAATAAAGGCCAACATACAGTAAGGCTTCACCATAATGAGACAAGTTTGAACCATTTTTGATGGATTGTGAGCCTCAGGTGTAAAATAGGGCTCCAAGTACAATAATGCTTGTGTTAAGTATGTTAATAATAATTAAAGGTTTACCTGCATATTATGTAATTACCAACAAATTGTTAAAGGTTATTGATTTAATTTCTTACCAATTTTAACACAACATATATGTTATGCCATTAATTATTCATATAAAACAATGTAATACATTAAGAAATGTTCATTTTGGTTAATTACTTGACTCCAAATTATGTTTAATAGTCATATTAAATAATGATTAGTTCACCATTTCATAATGATGGCTAGTGCCATCATGAGTTACTGTATATTATTTTGTGTTGGTTATTACAATTGGTTAAGTCAGTATTAAAAGTGAAAACATTGCAAACCAAATTCCCTCGCTCACCACGTCCATCTCCCTCAATATTTAAAATGTGTGAATGTCATGTTTTAAAAATGCATAGGCCATCTGTGCACTTGTCAGTGCAAACAAACTTTGGCTAGCTGCCCTCCAGTTGAAATCGAGCCAATTATGGCCTCCACACAGCAGAAGTCTTCACATGTATTTATATTTCCGTGGGACTCCGCTCCTCTGTGGAGTCCTCTGTGTGTCCCGCTTTGTGCTTTGTGGATCAGAGATCTTTCTGCAGCTGAGAGCTCAGCCCTGATACTTGGATCAGGCTACAGACTTACTGCACATGTCCTTCTGGGCAGTATTGAGGTGAGGTAGATTACACTTTCTTTCCATTTCATGCTCAGTCCTTCATTCTCACTTGTTATGTGTTGGGAAATTTGGGAATTAAGGTTGACAACAGCTCAAAGGTTCAAAAAGCAAGACTCTCTCATTGCTGTAGTCCTCAACAATAATGAGTCATATGATAGGCACTTCAGCACCAGGTAAGAACACAGCAGTCCTCCCACCACAGGGGGAGCTACATCTCTCTACACAGAGCTCTCGTCCGGCCTGGGCAGCAGCTGAGTGTGTTTCCTCTTCTCTAAGATCCTGTTGAGCTCCTCAGAGAAGGAGTAGCAGGGCGGCGACATGTTTTCAGAGTCGCTCTGCCTCAGCAGCACGTAGCTGTTGCCATTCATCCTCCTCAGGACGCTGGGCAGCGTGGCCGACAGCACGTTGGGGAAGTCACACTCCGGAGAGGAAAGTTGTGGAGTCGGTGGGAGAGGAGGGGCCGGGGGAGGAGGCTCCTTATTGGGTGATGGGTGACCCTCACCGGGGACAATCTGGAGGAAGCCTCCGTCCTGGACGTTGCCGTTATGCTGCTTTGAAACTCCATTACAAGTGCCGTTGCCGTTGGCATGGCTCGAGATCGTCTTCAGCTCCATGTGGGAGGAGTTTCTGTGCTGTTTTCTGTTCCTGGTGTGCCTCTTACTGTTCGGGTAGGCAGCAGCTGCGGTGCGTAATGAGTACTTCCCTCTGTTGCCCACTCGCAGACAGAAGCCCACATAGACGAGGACCACGGTGAGGACCACACATAGGCCTCCGAGGATGGTGATGAGGGACAGGTACATGGCCTCCATGTTCCTGGGGGAGAGCAGCTCTGAGTGGGGGAGGAGAGGGGCCGGGGGTGGTGGCAGGGGCCTCTCGGAGGAGGGACGCACAGTGGGTGCTGACAGGGTGGCGAAGAGAGTGTAAGGGTCTTCCATTGGGTCAACAGGTGAGGGAGGGGGCAGGTCCAGGCGGATGGTGACATTGTAGGTAACTATGGTGACCTTGATATTGTTCTCAACAGCGTAGCAGGTGTACAGCCCGCTCTGCTCCTGCCGGGCCTCGATGATCAGCAGGCCGTCGGTGCCGGTTCTAAAGCCAGAGTTGAGATCGTAGCCCTGCAGCTCGCTGCCATCCAGAGTCCAGAGGGGCGTTGCCAGGTTGGAGCTGAGCTCACACTGCAGCAGCACATCATCACTCACCCGCACAGAGCGGCTCCGCACTAAAATATCTGAAACACACATATCAATACAGTGAGAAAGTCTAATTTCACATTAAGTTTACAAGAAAACTAACAACTTAGCCCATTGACTCATTTTATATGTTAATTGCTTACACCTACTAAATGTATCAAACAGTGTCCAAAGTTATTGAGGCATAAACTCCAACTATGTCTTTTAATTCCTGCCTTCTTATTACCTTGTACAGAGAGAGAACAGCGGGGGGGGAGAAGATTCTACATTTTATCAGATTGAAATTGTGAAGTGAGAGAAGGCATTTGCCTGCCTTGAATATCAAACAGATTTCTCTCCAGTGATGGCAAAAATGTGATTAAAGAAGGGAGGAGAGGATTTTACCAACGCAGTGTGAATAATCAACTTTCAAAGAGGCCTTCATGCTATCTGATGACAGCTATGCATCTTTCGAGTCCTTCCTAACATTCTCTATTTTCAATCTCCCTTTCATCATTCGCTGCAAACTTTTTTTAAGCAGCTGCACCTAGCAGCAGATGAGATTGCATACCATCTTGTGTGTTCTCACATCCCTTGCTGCCATGCTGGATGTCCTGAATTAAAGTGGATCTATGAAGAGGGAGAAAACATAATTAGCATATTAGTGCAAAGAGATGTCTATTTCTTCCCATTTCTGTTTTGTGTTCTATTCTGCTCTATTCATATATCTCATATCAGTTATTGCCTCCATAACAGCTTTCTACTAAGTAAGCGTATCTGTCCAGATTAATCAGTACACTTTAAGTACACAGCTGCATGCTATGTTTTCTATCACAGCCAGAATCACATTGCTGCCAGCGTTGTGATTACGCAACAGTTCTGGGAGAGACACTGTGACAGGGCATGGCGATACTTAGTCAAATCAAACACACGAAAAGGAACCTGCAGCACTTAAATCACCTGATCCAATCACACGCACACATGCGCACACATACAACTTCAACACCCACCTGTCTGTGTGCGCCGTTATGTCCACACACTGGGCTCCGTTCCAGGCACAGTGAGGGTCTCTGGCAAAGATGCAGTCGTAGCAGGAAGTGTATCTGTGACAGTTAGAGAGGGGAAGCTGCACCACGCCTGAGGGAGAGCCCACGTAAACACTCATCTGGGGAGGAGAGAGAAGATTTAAATACTGTAGGACGGAGATTGCTCATTAAATGTGTGTGTGCACATGATGGTCAAACACGCTACCTGTTTTGCAGATATCAGTAGATTGTTAACAGGCTGTGGTTCCACAAAGACTTGAAGCTCCTCAATAATGTGCAGCTGACCCTCGACTTCTACAGCTTTATGTAACCAGCCTTCATCTGAGTGACACATACAAGGGGGAGAAACATTAGAATTAAAGGACCATACCAACACGAAGTAGCCTGTACTGCAAGAAATAGTCCAGGACATAACACCTCGTAAAACCACAATGGATTTTGGCAGATTTTGTTACCTTTGGAATAAGGCATGTCCCCTGTTTCCAGTCTTAATGCTAAGCTAAGCTAAGTGTCTCCTGGCTGTACTGTAGCTTCATACTTAGCATACTACAGACATGAGAGTGGTTTCAATCTTCTGATTTTACTCTCTGCAAGAAAGCGAATAAGCGTATTTCCCAAAATGTCAAACTATTCCTTGAACAGATTACACAATTAATACCTGACATGAATTCATACACACCTGTGCCCATGTATAGTACATGGTATGTTCTTCCATCTAAGCCTTGGATCATGTGTACGGCCATATGTGTGTAGTCTGTGGTCCTCCTAAACAAAAGGGGGCGTCTGTCTGAAGGCTGGACCTGCTGAGACATCAGAGGATGCCTCCTGACAAAGTCCAGCACATCATCAGGCAGGGAGGTGGAGATGTTTATGTCCCTGGCCCTCAGAGTGTCAGTTATACACTGCAGGAAAAGAAGCCAAAGAGAGCAATGAAAGGAGGGATGATGAGCAAGTAACAAGGCACGATGTGGGCTGCAGGGAGAAGAGAGATATTTTTGGCTCATTTGTAATAAAGTTCTCTGTAAATACAGACGGATAGTGGAAGGCAGAGAGGATGTCACAAGGCTTAGCGAGATGCTCTGCAGGGAAAATAAGGGATCAAGAAGAAAATGCGAGCCTGTGTGAGTTCAGCAGCCAGCTTGTGCTGACATGCAGGCGACTCAGCTCTCTCTGCACCTGACTAAGGGAATGACTTCCCTTCTCTCTTTGTCCTTTTCAAATTGCTTCAGCCAACTCCTCTAAGAGGCTTTCATGCTCCCAAGTTAAAACCCTCTTCTCCGTTTAATAGCAACATTAAAATTAAGTCCTACAATGTGTTGAAGTGACACTACAGTGGATAATTTCTGCTCCTGCTAGCGATGCCACGGCCCTGGCTGCCGCACCAAGCCAATGTCGCCAATGCTACGGGCTGGAGTTAATCGCCATGGAAATGGGTTTCAGTGACATAAGCGGGTTGTGTTTTGAACCTCATCCTTGAGGCTGCCACTCATGCTCTCTATCGTTTTCCCTCCATCTTTTCCTGTGCTTCCTCCCTTTATGCATCTTTACTTTGGATCATTTTCATCTGCTCTCTTTTGGGGTTTTCTGGTGTGAATCTTTGGAGGCTGAAGAGAAGGGAGACATTTTTTCTGTGCTTCATCTTCATGTTTAAGAGACTGAGAGGGCAGCAGTGCCTGTGTGTGTGTGCGCACGCATGTGTATTTACCGTTCCAGGTCGTGGGTCAGGGATCTTTCCAGTGTATTCCTTCCACTTAGAGCCGGAGTCCTGGTTCTCCATGTAGGGTCCTTGAAAGGCCTCTTGGATTTCAGACAGAGAGAACCGACACACTGCAGACGCCTTCACATTTTTCCTAAAGACAGCAACACACACACACACACACACATACAAAGTAAGAAAAAGACCAGAGCACAGGCCGTGAACAATAACAGCAGTAAACCCAGTGTTGCCATAGGGACAGCAATAGAAGTACAGTAGATCAGTGGATCACCTTGCTCAAGACATGGAGAGAGACAAATGGGAGGAAAGCACAGGGGAGGGGATGAGCAACGTCAGAGACAGTACGAATCTGATTAGAAGTCATAAATCTCTGAGAAGAGTAGGAGGGAAGGAGGAGAGAACTAAAAAATGGTTACAGAGAGGTGTAGTAGGAGTTAGAGACAGGAGAGGTGGAACTCAGGAGGAGAGAGCAGCATCCCGACAGAACAAAAATGCTGAAGATAATCATTGTTTGTTTATGCTTTTCCAACCACAAAACATGTTGCTTTAGTATAACATCCACTTTTCAGCCGATACATCCTTACAGTGAATGAACCACATTTAAAAGTGGAAACTAGTTTCTACAAAAGACCATTACAGTTATAATCTTTAAGATTTTGAAATTCTGAAATCAAACCCCATTTTTGATACTATTAATAGTCTGCATTTTTTCTGCAATAGCCATTTGATATATTTACATTCAGTAATTATCTCTCTGTAGCCCTATAATATAGTTTTTTCTGTCTGCCATTCCCGCACTGGATTGCATTCCTAGGCACATGGGATTCACAGGAAAACGATGCATGCATGTAATCCAGCGCAATTTTACCTCATTGACAGCCTCTTCACATCGTGTCAGAGCTGTATAAGTTACTGCTAATGCAAACCCAACATTTCACGTCTTCACATTAAAAGTTTACTGTTTAACTGGCGAACCCTGGGGTGGCTTTTATTGTGAAGCAGCCACAGGAAATGTGCTTGTCTCTGATGTTAGCTAACCATGATTGTTCATCAAGAATGCATCTAGAACAAGACAACAGTCCTTTTCTGAATTTTTTCATCAGTGGATCATTTTACACTTTTGCAAGGAAGTAATGGAACAAGAAGGAACAGCCACAGGGAGAAGTTACAGGTGACCAAGTCCTCAACAAGGTAGCCAACTTCACTGTGCCCAGCAAGAAATCTGATCGTGGTTCATCTAAATCTGCATTTTTAATTAATATTCTCTCTTCAAACTGCTGTAAAAGTCTTCCACCCAGTTTCTTTTTCATTTGGATAAAAAAGTTATCAACGCTTTGTCTCGCCCCTCTCTTTCATCTCGTCCCTTCCGGTCTTCTTCAACTGTCTAAATGTATTGATTGCTGCCTTTCATCTTTTTCTCACTCATTTGCATCCTCAAGGTCCGTGTCAGCCGGAGACCTTGACAACAGATAGGTTCCCACTCACCACTCCAGGCCGAAGATGCCATAGAAGAGCATGTCCTGCGGCGTTTGGCCAGGCAAGACGAACACGCTGCGCAGCATGTTGAAGTGGAAGTCGTACTCTGGAAGAGAACATGTCAGCCTGGCCTTGAGGAAGGATGTCCACCGTTTCTGGAGAGTTAAACGGCCTCCTCTGTCCCCCTGAAGGAAGAAAGGTGGAGGAGAAAGGCGAAACAGAGGAGGAGGAGGGAGTAGAGAGGGTCATATGAGGTAAGGCCTGGAAAAATGACAAAACAGACTGAACACTCGGCTCAAGGTGGCACACATGGGGAAGTGAACCTCCTAAAGAGCGCAACAGATGGTAAGGGAAAGCAATAACGATACGTTCAATAAGGGTATGGCTTCCCATAGGTACTGTACAGGTTTGTGTATGAGTGTGTGTGTTTTTTGACAGGTTCACAATGGAAAAGCTTGACTCAAGGCCACGATTCTTTTGGAAATCCAGCAACACGACATCATCTTTCCCTTTGATTGTAACATTTAAATGTATTCAGCCAGTGGCAAATTGTAAATGTCACACATGCTGCTGCAAGGCATTGCTATTAAGATGAAAAAACAAATATGCTGCCAAGCTTTCAAGGAGAGAACTTGTAAGCTGACTTCATTTTAAGGTGCCACAAGAGAGAAAAACAAGGTTATTACACTGTACAATTGGCTCTCACTATTCTTAACCCCTTCCTGGGCAGCAGGAAATGTAAATCATTCACATTTTAGGCAGCAGAGGATGCTAAACAGTCTGTCTCTGCCCTGCAGTCATCCATCCCTCTTACTCCAAGCCCCACTGACTCTGCAAGCTATTCATCAGTTACAGAGTCTGCTCCTCTAATCACACTCGGTCCTTGTTACAAATGTATTCCCCATCTAGCCCCTCATCCATTATAGCACCCTCCCCAATCATCAACCAAGACTTCACTCAAACTAGTCGGACGCAGGGCGTCACTCCCAGTTGTAACTCATGTCCTGCATCTTTTTTTTATCTGCTCTCACCTTACAAACCCGAGCCACTCGTGCCACCCTGCTGCGGCTGTAGGTTGTCGTCTGCTCCTGGCTCCTCTCGGTGAAGAAGTAGTAGATCTTATCATCATCGCCGGTGCTGCTGCCCAAACTCTCCCTCACCAGTGCCGAGCCCACAAAGTCTGCCTCTGTATGGGGGTGAAAACGATGCACTGACTCATACTGTGTTTGTTTCTTCTTGATACATGAATCAACAAAATCTTTTCTACCTCATGTGAAGTAATTAACCATTGACAGTACCCGTCTACCTGAGGTGTCTCACCAAAACACCAAAAACTAAAAAGGTAAGAAAGATGATAGAGATAGATAACCGTCTTTAACTGAGCAGTTGGCTACTTGTAAAATGAGGGGAAAGACATGGTAATCCCAATACTATCACAGTTTGCACAGATGATGAAAACAAAAAGGAAAAGGTGAAGATGTTTACATGCTTCAGTTGTCTTTTGAGTAATTTCAACCCAAAACCAGGTTCCTGGAGAATATATTCACAGGGGGTCAATGTGTGAGGCTGTACCCAGGCTGTGCCTATGCCTAAACAATGCTAACATACTGATGTTAAGCAGGTATAATGTTTAAATTTAAATTTTGACCTGATGATGGCACTAGATGAAAAGTGAAGGGAGCCCCAACATTATTACAATTCATCTTGAGGGGAGCAAGAATGTCTGTACCAAATTTCATGACAATCCATCCAAAACTTGTTGAGACATTTCACTCAAAACCACAAACCTCATGGTGGCACTAGAGGAAAAGTCAGGGGATTATTAAGTCATTAGGATTCATCCTCTGGGCACCATGAATGTCTGTACAAAATTTAATGGCAATCCATGCAGTAGTTGTTGAGATATTTTAGTCTGGACCAAAGTGTTGGAACAACAGACAGGGACTGAAAAACAGAATTGTCAATTCATATAAAATTAAGTTGTAATGCTTTAAGAATTAGTGGATCAATCAGTAGCTGATGTAAGTAAAGCAAAATAATGCATTATTGATCCACTGGTGCTGATAAATAATCAGTGTCTGAGTTGCTGTGGCTACTTCAGCAGATTAGATGCTTGTCAATACGGAGGCTTAAACTTGCTGTTAGCTGGTTGACGGACAGAAGTGCTGACCACTTGGACCACCCTGCCACGTAAACATGTTAAATTCCAGGAGATTAACTCACCATTCAGCCAGCGTGTGGGGGCGTCTTCTGTCTTCAGTATGGGAAACGGAGAGTTGCGGCGGATATCTGGAAAGCTCCTAAACTCATACTGGGTAGCTGTATACATCTGCTGGTCTGGAGGAAAACACAACTAATCAGCATTTTCAGTTATTTAGTAAAACTCTGGAAGTGACTGACTGTTGAAAGGGTTTACCGATGATGAGGGCGGTGTAGCCCGTTGTCGGGCCATAGGGACATTTGTCTCTGCCCTCTTCAGGCTGAGAAGACATCACAAACCTCTCCTCATCCTATACAGGACACAACATTTGGGTAAAGAGGAGGACATGCACACAGCACTTGCATTCTTAATATAGTAAGTATGTTTTGCATTGACATACTATGTATGCACAGAGGGGGCTGAAGGCATGAGTCCCACACATGTAGAGATGAGTCGAGTTGAACCTCTGGAGGAAGCGGATGTGATTAAAACACTCTGTCTGGAAGAGGAATAAAAAGCCAGAAAAAATATTACAGTGAGGGAACGAATATCAATACATAGGAGAAGCAAACACGAAAAGATGAAAAGAAGGAACTGAGGGAGAAAGAACAACTAAATGCCTACCTTATTGTCTTTTCCCTTGAGCAGACACTGACGTTTTTGCTCGGGGGAGGCCTCCCACTCAATCTAATACATGCCACATAATATACAGTAAGACAGAAAGAGCACAGAACGAGTTGTATATTTTCATATCACTGACTTGCATACATTTGAGAAAAATACCACATATCTCACAGCAGATAAACAGAGAGTAGAATTAATAATTCATATATTAGGAATTTTGCCATCACAGCATCTGAATTAACTGTGTTTTGTGAACAGCAGCATGTTCTTTTTAACTCTTCTATAACAAAGAAAGTTGACATAACACATTTGTATTTACAGCAGGAGATGGGGGAGTGGTTGCGAGGGAGTGTTACGCACACGCACACACCAGAAATCATACCTTATGACAGACACCACTGCTGTATTAACATAATTAGCATAACAGCTTAACGTCAGGTTGTCACCAGGTAACACACACAGCAGCATGATAGGTGAAAGAGGGTTTTCAGCTTCTATAGGTACTTAAAGAGACGGTCAATTTTAATTAACATTATCCTGCAACATGCAATAGTTTGAGGACTAGACTCAATCACAGCAACACTGCTGACAATACACTTTAAGGAAACAGAAACAAACAATGTTGCCATCAGCTATGGACATGATTTCAATGTCATAATCCTAAAGATTTCAGTTCTAATTGATTTGGTGACACCTGTCGTTACTGGTGGTAACACTAACAATATCTTATCTAATACAAGTCCCAGAGTTCTGTTAGAAATGACACGTTTATTGATCAGTGGCGGCAGGAAATGCACTTTCTGCAGCTAGCCTATCAGAAATACAACAGAAGATACCATAATGAAAATTTGATGTCTTCTTTATAAATTGTTGTAGCTATTTGTACCCAAGCAAATGTGTTTCCTCTTAAACCCCCCCCAGCTGTTCTGCTCTTCTGGATTATGTCATTATTTGACATTTTCACATGCATGTGTCATTTCCTATGAATGACTTGTTGGCATGTTCACGCCATTCAAAAGCAGTAAGGGAATGGCAGACTCCACCACTGACGATGCAAACTAAACTAATGAGTGTAGATACATTTAATGGCAATAGCAGAATAACCCCGCAGAAACCTTTGTTGGGACCATCATCGCAAACTTGTGTTGT
The DNA here is from genome assembly GCA_002120245.1 of Maccullochella peelii. Lineage (NCBI taxonomy): Eukaryota > Metazoa > Chordata > Actinopteri > Centrarchiformes > Percichthyidae > Maccullochella > Maccullochella peelii. The sequence continues at coordinate 118,468 of LKNJ01000714.1, forward strand.
GCTGGAAGGAAACTTTATCCTAAATACAAGTGAACACAAGGTTTCCAAAGAAGACGTCAGGTTGAAACACAGAGAAACGTGTACAAAAATACAAACAAGCCATTTCAAATTTTGCATTTGGCAGAGTTTGTAAGTTTGAACTTAAAAAGTAGGGTAAATACTGGCAACACTGGGTTGAGGTAGATAGTATGCCAATAACTGCATTAATTAGGAACTACTTCTGTGTCAACATGCTCCAATATGTGGATGATATAAACATGAATTCTGTATCTATTTAGAGCTACAGTGAGAAGATACAGTATTTAGTTTTTCATTTTTTTCTCATAAATATGTAAGTTTATGCTGCACAATGCTCCTGTGGTGTAACTTTGAGGTATTGTGTAGAAACTAATGTGACTACACACACACACAAACACACACAAGGGGTGACAGGGGAATAAATACTTTTGCCTCAAAATGAAATATTCTTGCCTCAAAAAAGTTCCTGCCTTGTGGAATGCAAATGAAGCCATGGCAGAGTTAAAGATATGGCAGCTGAGGCGCACAACATGCAGCAACAGAGACACAAACAAACTCACAGTGAGAGCAGAGCTGGCTGAGATGTCAGAGGCATTGAGAGCAAATATAGCCCCCCGGGCCCCGACGTAGAGGCGCTCACTGTCAGCCTCCAGCAACATGGTGCTGTAGTTGACTGCAGAGGACTGGAAACGTCTGCAGCCCTGGAGACCTGAGAGGGGAGAGGAGAGAGAAGGATTGGTTGTTAATGAATGTGACCTTTTGTAACCCCCTGACTGCTTCTGCTACATCTGTTTAGCAAAACAGCTCCTAATGTTCTTTAAAAATTCACCACAGACATCCATACACCACACATGCTCTTTAGTGGCTGAGTCAGGGATATGATATCCAGAATAATTGGCACTTCAATGGAGGATCGGTGAGATTTCAGAGATGACACACTCAAAATCAGTGGGAGCGAAAACGACGACGACAACCCAGTTTAACCTTCTTTTGTTGTTGTACTTTCTCATAATGACCTGTTTGATTATTCGACAATATAAGTGGTTGAAACAGCCTGATTCTCATTCGTGTGGCTACACACATTACCACCTGCGCATATCTCAGTACAAACACTGTCCACTGCTGTTATTGATTATGGTCTGTCTCTATGGGAACAACAAATTAACCAATAAAATAATAAGGAATTGACTTATTTATTCTCTGTAGCACTACAGGACTGATTACTGTATCTGGATATTTATGTGATAATTTGAACCAAAAATAATGAAAACATCCATACTGCTGGATATTCATACACTTACACATCTCCCTGAATGCCTTTAGAAAGCCCACACATGTGCATCAAGTAATTGCCATCAGGGTGGAGCATGTTAAAAGCACAAGAGTGAGCGCTTTTTCAATCAAACCTGACAGTATGAGAAAAAAAGGAGAAACAGCAATTTCTTCATCTTCTGTGATGGATTTCTCGCTGTATGATTGTCGAACGTCTGTGCAAAGAGCTAAGAGGGCCTTGCTCTTTGCTTCAGAGGGACTCATTTTAAAATCTGAGATTCTTATTTTAGACTGCTAGAAAGTAAAAAATAAAAAAATATACGATAACAAAAATGGGAAAAGCATGACACAGTTGATGTAGTTGCAGTTGACATGATGTAGTTCGAGGTTTCTTTGCTTTGTGTGTGTGTCCTGTCCAGTTTTCCAGGCTATATTGGGATGCATTTGTTTGACAGGACAAGATACTAATGGGGTTCACTCATACAAACACTCAGCAAAGAGACTGTACAGCACACACACACACACACACACATTTACACACACTAACAAGACATGTCATGAAGTCCCTCGCTGCATTCATGAGATGCTGGAGAGTTATGTAACTTCCAAACATACATTCTATCAGGACTCCACTAAGCTTGGGTAAACATGACACCACTGTCAACACACACACACACACACACACACACACGCGCACACACACGCACACACATCACAGACAGAGAACTTCCATGCATGTTGTAGTCACAACAATATCTCCAGAAGACAACTGTGATGTGTGCAAACAGTGCTGTCCTTGTGGAAATAATTACAGCAAAGTTGTAATTTGATGTCTAATTAAAATATCTGACGTGACTAATGCAGAGCAGGTTTTACTATCAGCTGGTGTGACAGCATTTATGCCATAGAAACTTGAAAGCGAGCCACCTTTCACGGCCATTGAGGAGTATAGTAGCTCAACACGGCCAAACAGAAAAGTGTCAGACTTCCTGCATCCTCCGCCAATCCACTTCCCCCCTGAAGACTGCATGGTCAAGTAAGCTGTCATTAAGATTCCTATCAGCTGCTGCAAAACACAATCCACTCTGCTCACTTCAGCAGCAGTAGCAGCAGTCCCAGTTCCCATCCCAGATTGCTCCTGGGTGATCAGGTGTCTACTTTTCCAGCCTCATTCTCAGCAGGAGGAAGAAGAGTATTACCTGCAAGGGATTTTCGGAACAATAAGTTTTCCTACATGATATGAGTGTCTCATTGTGAGTGAAGACAATGCATTATTGCAGAGACAATGCCTGAGTTTCCTCAGTGTAATCCGAGCATTACGACACACAATGCCTGACAGCTGGATCCAGGTCAAAACAAAACAACCTCTGTGAGAGTGTGACAGCAGAGGGAGATTTATTAACTATATGGTGACAGAACATTTTAGCCTCGGCTTACAAAATCATGCGAAAAAAGGTGCGTTTGTTTGATTCATTCTATAGGGAAAGAAAAAGAGCCAGAGAGGCAGCGAGAGAAGCCCAGATGATATTATTTACTGAGCAAACACTTCCTCAGCTGATCAGCACAGTGTTCAGGGACACACACACACACTCGCTGAACCTCTAGGCGTCGGACTGTGACGTGACAGCCTTACATACAAATTCATACTCGAGCGTCAGGCCTGTTTATGGTTCAGAGTGTTCTGACATGCAAACGGGCCGACAGGCGGTACGAGATAAACAAAGTTAAATCCACCGACTGTAACTGATGTCAAAGTGTGGTAAATTCTCAAAATACTTGACAGGTTGAAATAATTGTGTTTAATGAAAAGGTATTTAGATGTAGCACCAGTTTTCATTTTTTTTTAGCCTTTCAGATCCTCAAAACTGAGCACTGGAATTGGTCAAATTAGTAAGCCTTAACAACCTCCCTCCCACAAATGTTTTCACCTTCTTTATGGGAAAAAAGTGAGGAGAGAACACACAGGTGCTCGTGTGTGTGCATGTGTGATTTAACTACCCCCCACAGGTTTGGAGGCTTTGCCTTTAGGTTGCTAAGAAACACAGAGATTTAAGGGATTAGTGTTAGGTTTGCACATCGAAGTCTTCTCATCAGGAGGAGGGAAGCAAAAGAAACACAGACTAGAGGTAATGGCAAGGTGAAGGAATTAAAAGAGGGCAGTGCAACCATGAAAAGTACAAACTACTGAAGAAAGAATTGAGTAAAAGACACAGAAGATTAAGTGCAAAGTTAGAGAGATGGATGGTGGATAGAGCGGGAGTGGATGAGAGAGTGACGGGGCAGCAGACAAGTTGAGTAGGAGGACCTGTGGGCTGGCTTGAGCGCTAACAGATGATTTACAGAAACTGAGATAAAGGTATCAAGAGAGGTTCATAGCAAGAGGAGGAGGGGAGGGTGAGTGAGTGCAAGTAGGTGATGTATTGTGAGAAAGACAACTGTTTAGAAAAAGAGGAGGGATATTGTTCTACGAGTAGATCTTATAAAGTGAATTTGGCTGCAAGTCAAAGTTGAGACGTGAGAACATTTCTTTCACACGTCTGAGTATCAACAAATAAAGTTCAAGATCAGCTAACAACTTTAAGGACACACACACCACACACACACACACACACATATACACTTGCCCACACATGCACAAAAGAATAATGCTGTATACTGCAGTCTTGCGCCATACTACAACAGTTGTCATGGCTACGGTGCTTCTCAACCACCTACAGTGGTGTCAGTCTCCCTGGATGCTCCGGAGGGATCCAAGTGTAAGCACTTCACTCATCTGCCACTGTCTCTGTAGCACCTCAGGCTACATGCCATTACTCACACGAGGTAAATGAATAATAATCACAGTCTGATAAAAAATAAATCATGGTTTACAGTGGCAGGTGTAAGAATTACGAAAGGCAAATGGGTTTATGTGCAAGTTGGAGTGCACACAAATGCAACTGAGAAGAGTAAAAAGAGAGTAAGTGAAAAGAGAAAAGAGCTGTGTGCGGAGAGAGCAGAGAGAAGGAGGGAAGGGAAATGAAAAGAAGATAAAGAGAAAGAAGGCACCTGCAATACTACAGAATGAGATTGAACATATAAAGAGTTTGTTTCCAAATAGAGATATTCTCCATTTAAAGAAACATGTTACAAAACAACTGCTGGTCTGAATGTAAAGCACTGCATTAATTATTGGGTTATGAGTCATCCTACGGTGTTTAACAGTTCAATGTTTGTGGGTCAAATGATAAAGATTTTTGACCATTTGACAGGAATGTGATGCGCCACAAACTGTTCAACAACACAGATTTTAGAACAAATCCCTCTGTGTGCTTGTGTCCGTGCTTACCGCTGCTCAACACGGTGACGCGTGGAGTCACATCCAGATCCAGGGGCGTTCTGAATGGGTAGCCGGCTGCAGCACTCACACAGCAGCTCAGCAGCAGGAGCCGCACCGCAGAGCATCGAGCTCCCTGCATCTCTGCCGAGCGTCTCGTGGGACACATACTCTCCAACCAGGGTGTATACGCATGCACTCACGCAAACATATTCACCCTACGACTCACATACACCCCTGTACGCACACACACACACACACACACACACACACACACACACACACACACACACTCACACTCACACAAACACTGGAGCAGGCAGCCTCTTTCACTGTGCTGTAGGAATAAAACACACACAAAAATAAAAGTGTTAATAGTCACAAAAACACAAAATGCTGTATATGTGGGCACTGTGACTGAAAATGTCATACCAAAAAGTGAGAGGAGAAGTTGAGCGGCACCATTCAAACACATTAAAGTGGAAGATGACGACAGAGATATGAAAGAGACACAAAGTGCATTCGTTCAATAAAATATTGGGCGCTTTTGTAGATCAGTGGCGCTCTGGCTCTCCATGTTGCAAAGTCTTGCAGTCTGCAGTGTGTGAGCAGCAGCTGCCGAGTCTAAACACAATGACTGAAAATATCATTAACCAAACAATGACTGTCAAACAGAGCTAGCTACGTGCCGTAATCACGAGCAAACACTTGGGGATTAAACGGCGATGTGGAGCAATCCAGACCGATAAGGTGTGAAACCAGTTCAAACAGCAGACGTTTCCTGAGAGGAGCCAAGATTGTGAAATATGATCATCTCATCACGTGTGTGTTGTGATGTGAATGCCAATGTTGTTCCGGCAGAACAAGACCCTCTTTTGGAGGAGTGAAGGGAGAGACGGTGAGAGGAGGGGAGGGAGGAGATGGTGTGTGTGTGTTATTATCACATGCACCAGCGCACACACCAACACTGAGTGACTGTGGAGCATCACATTATCCAGTTTTATTTGGAGGAATGGTGACATCTCTCTTTCTCTTACTCTCTGTCTTTATGTCTCTCTTTCAAACACACACACTCTCTCTCTCTCATTAGCACAAGTGTTTGTGACTGCACTCTTACAGAAAGTCCCAGCGGTCCCTCAGCGCTGACACCATGACAACGGCTGGCTTGAGCGTTGCATAATGTAACGGACAAACACAGCAGCATGCAGGTGTGGATAAGAGATACTCTACTCACTGTGATTTTAACAGTAGGTAGTAACAGTGAGACGGGGAGTCACGGGCTCATACACTGTGATATTATAACCTTTTACTACCCACTGTTCCACCCACAGGACACTAGCACTAAGACTGCCACTACTATGGAGAGTTACATGATTATAGTCCTAATGTCATGATGTGGACTTTTTTGGGTTCTTGTTTTATTTTGAAGTATGGTTTTGCCAGTGTGTTCCTGCCCTAGTGTCTCCCCTGGTATTGATTGTCTGTTGATTTGCTTCACCTGTGTCTTGTCACTCACCTGTTTCCCCCGATTAGTCTTGTCTCTATTTATACCTGTCTGTTCCCTGTGTGCCTTGTCGCGTCATTGCTCCTTGTGGTGTGAACTCTGTTGGTCTAGTGTTACGCTTTGATTGTGTTTTTGTGTTTAATAAACCGATTTGAACCTTCTCAACGGTCTGCGTTTGGGTCCTCCCTCACGATGTCACACAACACCTAAACATGTAAAATGTGTCCATAGATTAGACTCTCAGCTTTTCAGTCACTGGGTTCAATTTCAAAAGGAACGCTGTTGTAATAATATACAGAATATAACTGAAACCTTTAAAGGATGGTGTTTCCACTTTTTTTTTGTTACATTTTAAAAGGATCATAGTGGTGGTTTTGCATGTTTTAGCCCATTAACAAATGAGATAAACGTATATACATTATTGCTGAACATTTTCGAAAACAAACCACGAGTTTTTAGATTAGTTTTCTATCTTCCTAAAGTCACAAGTTTCAGCTAATTTCCCTGTGATATGAACTCAGCAGAGAGACGTGAAACCTACAGTAGGTTCAGGTAAAATCTAGGTGAGACAGGTACAATATCACACTGAACATTTATTCCTCTTTATTTCTTAATAAAATTGCAGGGTAATACACTTGTGAGTAAGGACTGTTTTGCAAGTGAATCTGTTTTGGGCCATCTGCCAAAAAGTACTGTAGTCACAAGTTATGCTGTCAGAGAAATTGACACAAAGCCAATAAGAACAATAAGTTACCATGAATGTCCTGGATAAGGTAAAGTGAATTTGTTTAGTGCTGAAATGATTGATTAGTTGATCGACAGAAAATGAATCATCAACCATTTTGATAGATTAATAATTTTTTGAGTCATTTTTTGAGAAAACATTTGCTTGTCCCAGCTTCTCAAATGTGAGGATTTGCTGTTTTTCTCAATTTTATATTATTGTTAATTAAAACACAAGCAATTTGAAGACGTCACCTTGGGCTTTGACAACTTATGATGGGCATCTTTCACTATTTTGTGACTAAATTAGACTAGACTATATTAATCGATGAATTGGAAAATAACCAACAGATTAATCAAAAAATAGAATAATCATTATTTGTTAGTTTCTTGCTTTAAAAACATGACTTTTCAGCTGCTGACTCTAAAGTCTTGGATGTCGGACTTTCCCAGAATACACTGGCAAGGAAACGTTTTAAAAACCCTGTCCCTGATGGCAAATCTATTACTTGGAAGTAATAGAAGGAAGTTTGAGATAAAGGTGAAGCCAACTAAATCTTCACAGTGATGGATTTCAGGTCTCTGCAAAGGGATATTTCTACTGTAGTGGAGTGAAATTAAACCAATGTCTAGAAGGTTGGAAATCAATCCAAATGCTTTTGAAATGCAATGCAAAACCACCTTATGGTCTTCCAGGGATGGAGAAATAACCTCAAAACACAGTGAAAGCAAGGCTGCTTTTATGAGTTCCTGAAATGTAGCCATCTGGGAAATACTGCCTTTTCACTAGTGTTAACTCCTTTTTGTAGGTTTTTACAGCTCTATCAAATACACTTTCGGGACACCAATCATTTCAGCCGTACATTCTCTCTCAGGATGTGCTGCCTCTCCTGAGGCCTGTCAAACACTGTAAAGGTGCCTCAATTGCCCTCCCAGCCTTGTCTAAGCTCCCCTTAAAAGGTGGCAGAAGAGGTGCACTGAGGGGCTCTTTATAAGTCATTTATCTGGCTCATGCACACCAAATCACTCAAATGGGCTGTCAGGGTCTAAATCCTTTCAATGAGTCAGTCTGTCCATCCGTCACAGTGGTCCTGATGTGGTTTTATAATCCCGAGAGGAAGAGGAGTCTGTTCAGATTGACATGTTTCACAGGAAAATAACAGAGAGGAAGACTATATGAAAGAGGGGAGAGAAAGCAGCGAGCAAGGAGGTAAAATACTGTCAGAAAGTCCAGCACAGCAGACCAAAGAGCCAGTAATTGTGACGTTCCCGATTCTCTATCATCTAAAATCCATTATTCCTGACTTGCTCTGAGTACCTCACAACCCCTAAATGCAGAAGATTTCAACTGTTAATTGGTCACTGAGCACACCAAAAACTCTGAGAAAATGTAAAAAGAAACATGTTGAAAATAAAATGAGGCTGACCCAGAGGAAATCACAGCGACTCTACCGCTCACGACCTAACCGTCCTAATCTGTCTTCCTCCTGATCTTGCTGCCAGCTCTCAGTCCCATGACATCCATTCATGGAAATGGATTGTATCAGGCAATTATAAAGTGTCTATAAACCTGCCTGAATAGAAGAGATTGGAGAACTTCTGTGACAGCTCCATCAACAGACTACAATTGTCCCAAAGGACTCGAAACTTTGGTGTGTGTGTGTGTGTGTGTGTGTGTGTGTGTGTGAGACATGGTAGAAAAGAATACAGTCAAAGCCATTGAGCTGTGCTTCAACTGAGAGACAGACTGCCTTAAAACACTCTTGTTTCACAGACAGACAAAAGGAAGCCAACTGAACTGAACTCTGTTTTGTTGCTTCATACTTTGTACAGTCACATTGTGAATGTAACACTGGGATCTTTAAACCGACTTTCACACTGGAGTTACTCTGATAAAAGAGACAAAACTGTGTGGTCAGTGTGTTATTGAAATGTTGTTTACCTCACAGTTTCTCACAAATAACACAAACAAGCTTATTTGTGTTATTTGTGAGAATCTGTCCAGTCTGCGGCAGCTTCTCTCTGGGTTGAATGGCAGTCCAAATGTGGCAATAGAGTCTAAAGTTCATGGTTTTTGAGGGTCTAGAGAGGAGTTTAGACTCTCAAAAAAACATGATCAGTCTCATTTAGAAGAAACCATGAGGCTTGCAGTCAATTCAGGCATGTCTTAAAATTGTCTTATCTACAGTACATAACCCAAAATCAAAAAACTGTCTGTACAGCATATGGTACTGTCTCTCCTTAGACCCTCGATTCGGTGAGGGAAAAGGGAAAAACATCAGTGAGAACCACAGAATCCCTCTTCCAGGAAAGACAGACATGCAATAGATGTTGTGTGTACAAAGAAGATAGAAATAACAAAAGTAAAATTACACTACAGAGAAACAGAATTACGATATTAGGCAAAATAATATATATAATATTGCATAAACAAACAGTATGTTTGTAGTGTAGATGTAGCCAGGAGAATAAATCCTTTCATTGATAGATCGTGACTTTACTCCAAGTGTAGGAGCCATGTATATATTTATATTGTTTGGGTATTGCTCATCTCACCTATTACGTGTGGCACGATGTCACGTGGGTTGGACAGACAATAATCACCATCTATTTATTCACCTGTTCACCTGCATGGCGGAGACTGAGAGGGGTAAGTAGGGTTCTCACATTTTCTGTTGACCGCACATCGCACCACAAATCGGACCGCAAATCTCATCATCCACGTTCATTCTGCACGTTATTTCTGCACATCTTTGCATCATGAATATTTAGAGACTAAGATAGAAGAGAAGAGATAAGACTAAACAGGTGGATGAGTGGGTTCACTAGGTTTACATGGGTTTCTCTATACGCCTATGCCTAAAGATTAGATCACAGTTACAAAGACCATCAGCTCGGACAGGAGATGGCTGATTAAACAGATCAATCATGCTTGAAAAGCACCTTCAACATTATCAGTGTGTGTTTACAGCTCATCAGAGATGTTCAGTTTCTGTTGGCACCTTGCCATATGTTTTCCCCATATGAATCACCAGCTGCAGCTTTACTTAACATGTTGCCCAATTCGTCCACATCCCCGTTGATATCTAACGTGTTGAAATCCACTACACACCAATTCAGCCCCCCAGATGACTTATAACGCAGTAATGCAGTAAAAAGAAGCAGGAAGACACATAGGCCTAATAATGGGTCACATTGATGATGTCAGTCCTTGCCTCAGTGATGATATCTTACACCTGTCTGAATTAGGTTAATACAGAGGAGCAAATACATAATGAGACGTAATTTATCCCACATTGTTAAGAGCATATCATACAAATATCACAGGAAAACTCTTACATATGTATAGGACCATTGCATAATTGTAATAAAGATTTTAGGAGATTAAAAATAATCATACTACACAACTAACACTGAAATACAGGCTACCACAATAGAACAACGATATCAAGATAAACTCATTACTGGGCTGAGTAAAGGTATTTTTCAGTGGGTTGTATCTAATCAACGGTCGTGTAATGTTCAGCGTGTCTTACCTGAATCATGTACAAATTCCTCGCAGAGAAGGGTATGTACGTTTTTTTGAGCTGAAGATAATCCAACCGGACTTTAAACGCCTATAAACACACTCAAACACCCACTGAATGACACACAGTAGCTTACTAACAGTGGGACTGACTCGAGGCTCCTCTCCACTCATTTGCCGTCACAGGTGGCCCGCCCTCCCACGACGCTTCACTTCTTCGTGTGTTTGTTTTTTTTTCTCTCCACCAACCTCTGAATCAGGTAGTCCAGACCTTATTATCAACCAGGTCGTTGGTATTTGATGATGAGACGGTTCGTGGTTCGTTGTCTCACTTTTTTCGGGGTGTATCACGAGCTCCAGCCCTGTGCAGGGGACAGTCACAGTTCTGAGTGAAAAAGTGAAAAAGGTGCACGAAAGCAACCTGTCCCATTCAATGCTGCAGGGCGGCGCCACACTGACACCTAGCGTGCACAGATGGAATTACATGCAATCAGGTGTGCAGGTTATTGAAACTCATAACCTGCACAATAATATGCATTATATTCTAAGCATCCCATACACTTCCTCTGAGAGTACTACCTGTATTTAATACATTTTTTGCACTAGGACTGTCTCTGCCTCACTGGCTGCAGCCTCACACGTACTTACTTGCACTATAGCATACATTTTATACTGCTGTCCATACTGTATATATCTCACCTATATTGAATTCCTATTTATACCAATGTCTACTGTACATATATCCCATACACTGTATTCATATCGTACATCCAGCTGTTTATTCTGTACATAATGTCTTAGTATTAGCATTTCTTGTACTTATACCTGCATTATATATTTTATACTTATACCTGCACTGCCTACTGTAACTGCTGCACATGTTCATACTGTATATATCTTAGCGTATTCATATCTACCCTTACTGTTTATTTACCTCTATACTTGTATATACTCTGCACTTTACTGCTTTTTGCACTTGTGGTTAGATGCTAAACTGCATTTTGTTTTGTTGGCTCAGTAGGCCTATCTGTAGACTATATATATATAATTTCCCCACTCGCCCCTGTGGGCGGTCTATTACTCCTTCAAGCTCAGGTCCTCTACCAGAGGCCTGGGAGCTTGAGGGTCCTGCGCAGTATCTTAGCTGTTTCTAGCGCTGCACACTTCTGGACAGAGACCTCAGATGTTGTTCCTGGAATCTGCTAGAGCCACTCTCCCAGTTTGGCGGTCACAGCCCCGAGTGTTATATATAGCCTCTGTTATTGATGGCTGAAACCAGTGTTTCTTTGATCTCGCCTGACAAAAGAGAGAAAAAATAATTGTTGCTTTAAAGCCCCTGAAAACTTGGTTTCAAATATTTTGCTTTTCTTGATTACGTTAAATAGTCATGACTTAAAAAAAAAAAAAGCAAGCTTGTGGGGGTTGGGGACATCATATTAGGTATTATTTACCAAGAGTTTAAACCTGCAATAACTGAATTTATTATCCACTTTTAGGGGGCAGCGGACGCAAGTTGTGAACACAGCACAGATATTATCACCTTATAAGTTGATATGGCAAACTTAACAGTTACATATTTAGACATCTAGCAGCTATGGGGAAGAATTTGCATTTATTTGGAGTCGTGTTTCAGGCCTCCTGATGAAAGTAAACCCAGTAGTCACTCTCTTTTAGCTCTGATTTTAGTTTCCTATTTTTTGTCTCCACTAAGGAAGTATCTGGCTCTTTATTTGTGTTGTTATGTTAAAGCTAGTTACTAACTTTGTCTGTCTGCTGTTTGGTGCTGGACAGGTAATGTAGGCTACAGCTGGTTTTAGACTCACATTACTCACATTCAGGCAAGCAGACATAATTCCACATGTGGCCCCTAATCTGTTTCCTCGCCTCACTCTTCCTCTCCTCCAGACCCTCTGGGAAAAATATTATATTTTGCATTTCTAGATTAGATTCATGGTGCAGCAGATCTCATATCCCAGTAACTGTGGATGTTATGTACACAGGAGTTCAACACTTAATGAAAGTGCCTGGGAGGAAAGATGGCTCCATCACTCTCCCCTGTTCCTGTTCCCAGTCACAACCCGGCTCAAGGCTGGACAAAGAAGGGGAGAACACGCAAAAGTTGAAACTAAAAACAAGTTTATTTAACATAACTAAAAGAAAACTAAGACAATGACAAGCAAAATACAACAAAACCCAACAGGGTGGAAGCAAAGGGAGGGAGCAAAAAATGGCTAGCTGCCACCAGCTTATACCTGGTGAGCAGACCAGGTGAGCTACATCTCCCCAACGACCGACTCTGCCCACCAGGCTCCTGGAGGGAGAGGCCTGCTCAGAGGGTCGTAACACAGACATGCATAAAACCCAATGAAATAACCTGCCCAGAGGGGATATACATAAGAATTTAGTCATTATGTTGCACAAGCCAACAGTAACAACATAGATCAGATCTTTATCTGTGTGCATATACCCAGCAGTAAAAACACCAAGAGCTCATGCTGTGCTGCAGAGTGAGAGCTCTGATTATGGAGCGGAAAAACAGTAGCTATCTGTCATTTCACATATCACTTTCTTCTTTCATTTATACAGAACTTTTAATCAATTATGAATGCATGAATCAATTATGAATGCAGTTAATCATGTTCTGGGCAATGTTGATGTTGAATTCAGCCTTTTATCTCAACTCCTTATTGCATTTCAGCAGGGGATTTGTGCAGCGAAGGGGCTGTGTCTTAAACACTCAGCTGTATTAACCCCATAAAACTCACAAGGGGGACACAACAGAAGAACTTCACTGGAGCTTATGGAGGAAGGAGTGTCACTGTCGCGGGTTACCATGGCAACAGTGGCAACTTAAGAAGTGGTGGAGTGGTTAGCTCATGTGGACATACACTATATTGTAGATAGATATATTCTGTTACAGAGATCTACAGAGACAGCATACAGTAGGACTTCAAACCATTATACCTCTGTGGATGGCAATGTTGGTCTGTCTGTCTGCCAGTCCACCACTATGGTCTGGACTAAAATATTTCAACAACTAGGCTATTAGATTCATTGCCATGAAATTTTCTACAGACATTCATGGTCCCCAGAGGATCAATCCTATGACTTTGGTGATCCTCTGACTTTATATACAATGCCATCATCAGGTCACACAACTAATGACATTATCAGCCTCAGCTGTATTTTGTGTTTAGTGCTAATTAGCAAATCTTAGCATACTAACACGCTAAACTAAGACGGTGAACATGGTCAACATTATACATGGAGTCTCTGATGTGACAGATGAACATGTTCTGAACACAGACAGTCACCAGCAATCACTTCAGCCCTGTAATGTGTTTACCTCCCTAGTTGGAGCACCCCAAATTATCATCATGGCGGATAAAGACAAACACATAATACTTGGTACACCAATCACTCTTACTGTTATTGCCTTCTGAGTTTGTCATCTTTCACCTGTAATTCATGTTGATGCTGTTTAGATTTTAAATTGTTCATTTTCTTGCCACACTCTGTTGGGACCGTGCTTTTGGCTATAGGTGATTAAAAGGAAATAAAGCTATTATTCAGCAATATTCTGCAATTATTTAGTCTTGGGGCAGTGAAGTAAAACAGAAATGGGAACATTATTTAATGTCTTGCCTGCTTTTTCATCAAGGACAGAAAACAATCTCCAGTGTTAATGATTATGCTGGCTTTGACAGAAGCACAATTAATTAATGCAATATGGAACACGTGTAATTAAAAACACCTGTATCTTGTTTGTCCTAATACTCAACACAGCACATGACACACATAGAGCTATTAGTATGCAAATAAATAAAATAATAATAATAATGCAATAAACTAAATAAAGTCGAACAATATAAATATAGCTACGAGGGGTAATTAGTGGGGTCGAAACACAAAGGCACTCACTTAATCTCTTTTCCTGTCAAGTTTCAGACTTTGGAAAATGGTTTGACCTAACTGTACCCTGAACTGTTATTTCTACTTCAGAGCTGATAAGTAGGCAGCTGAACTCATCATTGGTGACTGGAAGGTCAGTGATCACCAGACCACCTGTGGAAATACAGATGTGGGAGGAGCTGGATAAGCTTAAGATACTTTACCACCAATAGCTGCTAGATGCTGTCCCTCCAAAAGTCCATAAAGATTCATTGAAAAAGTCAACTTCTATCTGAAGGCAATAAATGTTTCCACAAAAAGCTAAAATGTCAGTAGCTGTTTGCTTTTCTTTATATTAGCTACACAACGTCATACATCCATTCAACACTACTGACTTAGAGACTCATTTATCAAGTTAATTTAGCCTCAGTTGTAGCTGAAACACTGATTCAAATGCTTTAAATCCTGTGTGCTCTCCCTCTTTGTCGAGCTCAATTTTGTGTGTGCCATTCCATTTGCCATTTGTTATTTTCCTGTTCTGAAGAGGCTGGGAGAGGAAATTAACTTCTCTCACAAAGAAAATACTTCACAGTGATCTAATACAACAAGCTATGATCTTACAAGGATTGCCCAAAATATACTTGATCAATATCTGATGTCAATTCATTCCGTAGAAGTCATTGCACAAACAGGAAGCTCAGTGCACAGCACAGGGATACTCAAAAACATGGTATCGTTTGTCATGCTTGCGTGAATCAAGTTTTATGTACTGTATCACTTACAGTAAACAAAATTCACATATTGTATAGCCTGCTCCACTACAGACTCCTTTTCATGTTGGAGTTCAAGCTCTGGGAGGTGAAAGACTCACCTTCTGTCCAGCAGAGAGCAGCAAACGTGTATAAAAACAATCTAATCTGATGTCTGCTCACCTTAAGAAAATTTGATAAATGTCTGAATTTGTGGTCAGTGACAACAAGACTATATGAACTTGGTACAAAGTATTTTATTGTAAATGTTTGAAATACTAGAGTACATTTGTGGTTATAGTTCTGACAAAAGGGCTAAAGAAAAAAAAGGTAAAAATAAATACATCTGCATTGACAGATATGTGAGTGAAGTTCCATCTCTCTTTTTTTGTTTCGACTTTAAAAATTGTCTCTGACTTTACAATATAGTGTGTAATTTCTTACCGATTACTACAAAACTTCAAGGTTTCTGGTATTAAGCTTGCCTTCTTACACTACTGTATTGTCATGAAATGGCTGTGAAAATATTCAGATTCATACTGCATGACAGCTCAGTCTTAGTGAAAGGGCCTCTTAAGAGTTTGAAAGTCCATTTTCATAACCATATCATTCCTACAGTAATATTTCACTAGTTTTTGTGACAGAAATACATGTATACACAGTATCTATGGCATCTCAGCCATGTGCCAATGCTGGAAAGCAGACTGGCTTTCTGGGTATCATAGACCACAGAAAGAACAGCAATAGATCAATCAAAAGCTTCATCACCGTTTTACCACCAATCATTTCGTTTTCTATTTGTTCAGACAGAACAGTGGTGGTTATAACAGAAACTTTACACCTCCAGTGCAGTTATACAGAGGCGCAGTCACTCAACACAGATGACGAGAAACAAGCCCCCAAAGATTGTCACTGTAATAGAGCCTTTCAAAAACATCATCATGATCATCCTCCACTCATTCATCTCATTCATCCCATGCAATGCAGAGCCTCAAGTGTGTTAGAAAATAATCAGTAGCCCAGAAAACATCTTTTAAAAGACTATTCAAAAGTGTAAAAATCACTTTCTAGCAATAAAAATACTGCTTGTTCCATTTACATCCCAACATTTGAGTTTCTGTCACTTTTAGAAATAGTTTCAAAAACAAAAACAACAAAAACAGTGGAATAAAGGAAAAACAATGCCAATCGTATCTTAAGTAAACACTACACAGTGTGGCATGGAAAAATAAGTTGAGGGAGAATCCCTCTGTTGTACATACAGAAAAAAGTGCCAAAAAAAGTTCATAGCTGATCCTTCATATTGTTTGGTCTGTCCTTGTCTCTTCATTTCAGCAGTGTCCTTCTCGTCCCCAGTCTGTTAAAGTCTGTGTATGTGTGTATGTGTGTATGTGTGTGTGTGTGTGTGTGTTCTGGCAGACTGGAATGTGCAGGGATCTTTGTGTTTTAAGCCAGGGTTCTCTGTCTTGGCTTTATTCTGGGGTAGAGCTGTTCGAGACAACAAGAAGACATGTCAACAATGCACATCTGTACATAAAATTAACACATTTCATCATTCATTACAGTGACTCATAACTCACCCCAAGGAGGTTGCGGGGAATGTAACCCTCAGTGTCACCCATGCGTGCCCACCACCATTCAATCTCCTCCTCGTCTTCTCTGCGGACGATGGTCATGCAGTCTCCCTCGCGAAACGGCACTTCATCAGGGTTTTCACCATTGTAGTCCCACAGACCGTAGACCACACCCCTGTTCATGATGCCCATCTTCTCTTGCACACCTGAGGGTAGACAGATTTAAAATAAAATAAATAAAAAGATTTCACGTGTAGTGAGTTTTTGTCTCGACAGAAACACAGGACACAATACAATAAAAAAAGTAAAAAAGGAACATAGCACACATAACATAAAGCAAAAAGCAAAGGAATCAAAGATAATAAAATAGCTTTCACTGACCATAGAGGAACTGAGAGCACTGGGTATAGCCCTCCTCCATCTCTTCACATTTATCAGCTGCCGTTTGCATGTCGCTGTAAGTCATAGCAAACACTGCTGCACCAGACTCCACCAGGAACTTGCACACTTGCACATTGTTGCAGGATGCAGCACAGTGAAGAGGTGTCCTATGATAGAGGGTGGGTGAGAAAGAAAAAGGAAGAGGAGGCAAGAACAGAGGAAAAGGGAGATGAGAAGCATGAAGAGAAACACTAACCACTATAGAGTAAGACTATAGATTGAAACTTTTAAAATATTGAATTTAATGACTGGATTTTGATGGTACAGTTCTAGCCACTAGGACTAATTTTAACAGTTTGGATGCAAGAATCCTATATCAACCATGTCAGTGGTGACCTCGAACTTACCAGCCATCACTGTCAGCAGCATTGACATTGACACCAAACTGAACCAGAAACTTGACAATCTCCGTATGTCCAGCACAGACAGCATTGTGTAGAGCAGTGATGCCTTCATCGTTGGGCTGACTGGGATCCTCCACCTGTTATTGAGAAATTACAAAGGGCGAAGAGAGACACAAAGTTTAATTTTAACATCAGCAAATAGTGAAATATGACTACTTTTAGATATTTTTAATCTAAACTTCTATGATACAAAGGCAGCTAACTAACACAGCACAAAATATTGTGTATATAAAATATACACATAGCAAATATTTCTTGTGGAGAAAATGTCTTACCTCATAGATGATTCTCTGGACCAGGTCAAACTCTCCCTCCAGAGAGGAGTCCAGCAGCAGAGCCAGAGGATTGAACTTCACTCTCATGCTGTGATCGATGCGTTCAGAGTCAGGCTTGCGCAAGTTGGTCCTCTTTCCCTAAAGACACAATCATGGTCGTGTGTCACACAAATTATCTTAAACAGCCATCACAAGAAGAGAAATGTACATCTAAGACATGAGAATGCAGAGTCTAATCCTGAAGTCTGTCCTGCTGAGCGTCCACTGTTGTGTTCAGTCTGGACTGAGAGCAGAGGAGGGACTTGTTATCCAGCTGTAAGTGCAGTGCTAATCCAGTTTATCAGCACAAGCTGTAAGAAACAAATTCATTTCTCTAAAGCCATGATTATGCAACCAAATGGGTATTAAATGGACGTGACAAAAAGAGTGAACTGGAGGGGGAAATAGGTCAGAACACTGAATTCTCATTGGTTTGCCCTTTTGGGGTAAGACCCGCCGTCTCACCATAAAACCCACTTAAGAGGTTTCATTAAGAGCTTAACAACAAGAACATGTAAACTGGTGTTTATTTTCAACACAGAAAGAGTCTCAGTAAATGCGGGAAAGTGGGGTGGGTATCCGCTTAGTGTAAGCAGAATAAGGCCCATTTTCTCCAGAAACAATAGCAGTACTTGATAGGGCTTATCTAATTATATAACATCAGACCAGGTCACTGCTAAAAAAGTCGAATGTGCACTAACTGTAACTTGTGACCTGCTCCTGTGGATCTAACAAACATACATGTGAGAGGATTTAAAACACATGTAGCACAAAAGCAAACAAGGGAAATCTATACTGTGGACTCGGGACTGTAGTGACCCTTTTTACACACACACTTACACACACACACACTTACACACACACACACTTACACACACACACACTTACACACACACACACACACACTTACACACACACACACACACAATTGCGATTCAGCAGTTTAAGCAGGCGATTCATACCGGTGGCAGAGTGACCTGGCCGGTGACCTCAGGTGCCTTCATGTTAAAGGTGTCCTCCCCCAAGCTGTCCTGCTCTGCTCCACTCGGGTATGGGGGTGGTGGGTAGGGAGGGAACTCTTCCAGGAAGCCTTCTGGAGGCGGAGGGGGCATGTTGGGCATTATGTCCTCCAAGCCAGCAGGGGGTGGTGGTGGGAAAAGAGTGTCATCTGGCCTGGGGGCTGGGTGGGATGGGGGAGGAGGAGGGATAATGTCCTCTCTCTCTGGGATAGCTGAAGGTGGTTTGGTCTGTTCAGCAGGGGCTGAAACAGGGACATTAGCACCTGGGATGTGAGATGAGAGCTGTCCTTCCTCCAGAGTCTGTCCCGTCTCTGATGGGTGGTTCTCTGCACCACTCAGAGGGCCTGGGACATGTGGCCTCGCAGATCCCTCTGCCACCTTCTCTGCTTCACCAGCATAGGCGGGAGTGGTTGGTGTAGTCACAGTGGTCTCCATAGCTGCCAGTGTGGTCTTCTGATAGAGGAGTTTCTGAATGTTGGGCCCTGCAGGACCCTCTGGTTCAGTGATGGAGCTGCGTTTCTTCAGGGGCCTTGGGGCATTGTAGAGCTTCTTTCTCAGGGCTTCCAGGTCACCATCACTCTGATGCCTGTAGGGGTTTGAAATGAAGGGAAGCAGCTTGGTGGGGCTGAGGGGCCGGGGGATGCGCTCCGTTTCTGGTTGGGGGCCCTCAGATGGGCTGGGACCCACATTGCTGGCTCCATTGTGGTCAACCTCAAATTCTAGGGCAGGGGAGCGGTGGTCCAGATAAGGGTTCTCTGGATGTTGGGAGCCTCCACTTGGGATCACTGGTTTACCGTACACTACAAACAAAGACAGGAAACAAGTGTTAAGACTGCAATGTCTACAGTACGGAAGCCAAGAACAGCCGTGCTTGCAATTATTTTTTTAATGCCGTTATCGCGAGAACACAAGTTAATTATGTCATTACCTCGAGATAACAAAACTCGTTTTCCTGTGATAACGGGTTCATTTTCTCGTAGTCTTCTCCTTAAATGACAAGGACTGATCTGAATGTTATCTCTAACAGAAAGACATAATAAAATTTCTGGCTGTGTTAGACCTTGAATGAAGTAGAGTCTGATGCCATGATCAATCATGGGTACTCATTTCATTTTCAGCTTAAATCAGTTGCTACAGTTGTCAAGAAGCCATCTATGCATACTGGCATGGCACTCCTGATCTCTGATAAACATTATAAGTAAGCTAATAAGGGGACACGACCTTTTGTTTTCTCGTGATAATGGGTTGGTTATCTCGAGATAACGGCATTAAAAAAAATGAAATGTAGTGAAATGGATTTGTAAAACTTTTTAACACATTATGACTGACAAAAACACAAAGCCAAAAAACACAAAAGTATTATAGTGTGATAATTACAAGATGGAGCCAGATAACCTTAAACTCATGATAACAAAATGAAAATCATCGTGCTAATTAATCGTTGGATGCTGTATTTAACAAAATATTATTACATTCATCTGATAGAGCTTGCATGGATTACATGAAAATCCTCAGACCGGACTCAGGGCTAGAGGAAAATGTGTTCCATTTAATTTCCACAATTCCAGTCAGGAGCAGCAGGTCCGGGTGCTTGTGCTTATGTTTGAAAAGGGAAGATGTAACAGATGGCTTAGCCTCTCTAGCTGCTCCTCTGGTCAGTGGCGTGTGAATATTTTCTTGCTGAAGAGAATGGCAGCAGGGCAGATTTACCTTGCAGTGAATATATCTCGAGTGACACAAGATACTACTTTAAAAAAAATAAATAAATAAAAAAAAATTTTTTTTTTAACCCTTGTTTACATTTAGTTGACGTTTTACGTCTAGATTTGTTATACCTAGTTTTTTACTCCAGCATTAGTCTGGAGACTGAGTGGAGATTTAATGTTCACTCCACTCAAAATGATACTTACTTCAGAGGTTGATATGTAAACCTGAAGATTGGCATGTGTACATACTTGATTTTGTATTATGGTCGATGTATGTTTAATTCAAAGTGTGACCTTCTAAATGCAGCCAAAGCTTGTTCTAAGACAGGACCCGCTCAGCCATAAGGTTAGATTAAGCAGTAAGCGTAAAGACAAAGAACAAGAGAAAGGATGATTTCATGACCAGACAGACTACTTCTACTATTGAGTCTACTATCCAGGAGCCCAAAGGAGAATGACCACATCTGTGTCACCTCAACAACACTGTTCAGGCACTGAATTACAAAAGTTACAAATGGATATTCTTACCACTGACAAATCCATTGGTTCGGCTCTGAGACCTGTTGAGAGCGCCCTGCACACCAGGCAGGAAGGGCTTCCCTGCGCCAGGCTGCTGCGTGTACATGGAGTAAATGGAGCTGCCCGCTAAGGTCTGGGGTTTACTCAGGCTGGGGTCTTTGGAGGAGGGCAGCTCTGGAGTGAAGGGCCGTACTGTGGCTGCAGGTGGAGTGTCCTGCTTGGAGGGTAGTGGGAGTGTCTGGCTCTGTGAGGGTGGGAGAGGGCCTCGGCCCTGGGCAGCCTGGGGCTGCTGGCTGTGGGGCTTGGTTTTAGGGAAGGTGCCTGTGTTGAGGCCTGGTTTGCCGTAGGGCATGACACCAGGGCCTTTTGGTTTGGTGGGCACAGGAGGAGGCACCTTGACTGGAGCCTTGGGAGCAGACTGGAGAGAGGAGAGGAGAGAGAGATAGCAAATTAGATACCAGGGTGTATTCCTGTTGGTAATAAACAAATCTTACTAGTGATTGTTTTCCTGTGAGGACGTAAGGAGTGTGTTTTCATTCCCTCTCACCTGAGCGTCTCTGACCAGGTCATCACTGCTCTGGTTTTTGCGGAGGGAGATGGTGGGAGCCTCCGTTGGCTCAAACATGGAAAATGGACGCACCTTCCTGTCCCTCTTCAGTTCTGTCTCATCTACCCACAGACCACATACAGAGGCTGTAATCAGTTTTGCCTCATGTTCAGACACAGGGTGACTCATAAAAAGGCAAAACAAAAGCCTCTTTGGAAGCTTTTGTTCCGTCTTAACAACAGTTTTCACAGTTACAGGAAGGGATTGCAGTGCAGTTTCTGTGGAAATGCTGTACGTGTATGTCTCTTACCTTGTTCTGTGTTAGAGTTAGAGTGAGAGGTCATTCGTGGCAGTGTTGAAGCTGAACCATGACCGTTGGTGTTGGATTCTGGACTTGAAGAGCCCCAGTCTGCCAGCTTGGATGGCTGAAGGCCTGGGTGACCGGCAGGAGGCGAAAAAAAGAGCAGGAAGTGTTTAAATGTTAGCACACACCATAGGATTTTACATAGAAATAAAGATAAAACAAAGCACCAATACACATCGTGAAAACTAGCTTCAGCCATTATTTATCCAGATATACACAAAGTTCACAGAGCTGTCTTATGTTATGTGTGTAACAAACAATCATGGATTTTTGAAAAAGACCAGTGGATTTTGTAGCATTTTGCCTCCCTTGTTACTCATCATTTGTTTGTATGGTTGACTGACTAAGACCCAGCCAGTGGCCACACATGTCCGCAAACATCCACAGTCAGATGAGCAACAAAAGAATGGGGTTCTTGCAACTTGCAAGATCAGCATCACATCAAAGATGGTAAAATCATGATTTCCATTGCAGTGCCTTAAGACTGTAGTTAAATGGTCTCTCTTAATAGGTGTTGTACAAATACACCAACAAACGCATACACACATATTGTGAAAGAGACCTGATTGGGTTGGTCAGAATCCACACAGAATGTCAGTTCAACTGAAGGTTATACGCTTGTTCCAACTGACCCACTTAGAGCAGCAGAAAAAGAACTGAGGAGAAAGCTCAACAAACAAACCGGACCAAAGCTCCAGCTAGGACATGATGAAAACATCTTATCTTTTCATCTTTGTCAGTGAGAATGATTCTCATGAACAACACATCAAAACAAAGCCGTTGAGAAGCACACACGCAAACACACAAACACAAGTGTGTACCTTTTCTCTTAGCCCACAGCTCTTTCAGAGGCTTAAGCAAGAACATGGCTTCTGAGGAAGATGCATTCGAAAGACAAGAAAAACAAAGTAGCCTTAGAACTTAAGATCTCCCTTTGCTCTAGACATGCTGTTGGATGGGCCACACAGAGACCATGACAACCCCCAGGAGCCTGCCTGATGCTATGCACAACATCCCTGCTAGAGATGAACTGGGAATGGGTGTATACTAAGAGCAGATTCCTCTGCGTCCCTGCCCATCTCTATCTCTCTTCTCACCATACTGCAAATCAACTCAGCATGCAGAAATAATTGCATGCAACATCATGACAGACCGGGAAGAGCCTGTTACTTTTACTTCCTGTATGTGGAATTGCTTGCTAAATAGGAAATACATTGGCTGAGGAGGAGGTGAGAGAGGGAATGAAGGAGGGGCGGGGCGTATCGTCTGCTTTTGTTTTGTAATGACTAATTTTGGTGTTGGATCATTCATTTTTAATAACATGACGTGCACTGCTAGCCCACTATCCACTGGGGAATGAGTTAGGGATAAGAGAGCGAGTCTAGAGATGGAGCGTGTGAGAAAGAATTACTGCATAGAGGATGGCACAAAGAACATCTTTAATTGGGACATGTTGCTCCGGTCCATCATTAGTTTGGCCAAACTTCGTTCCCCTCTATTATACAGAACACATGCCACTGCAGTGCATAGCGAGAGGGTGCTGGTGCAACAACAGCTTATGAAAAAGAAGGCAAAAGAAAAAGAAAAGAAATACCTGACTTTATTTGGTCTTTATTCTATAAAACTAAACTTTTAGATCAAGCATGCTGTGTGTGTGTTCAGAATCAATCAGGCATGCCTGACTGTCTTTTTCGGGTTTCAAATCAGGATTTTGCATCAGTAGTTTGTTCTCACAAAAAGCCAGGACGGGCCTTCTGAAAAAATATGCAATCACACTCAGATTCCAGCTATTTCTACTGTCCGTCTCTGTAAGTTTCACCAGTGGATTGTTTTGATTACAAGGTTCAAGATGCTGAGAATGAATATGAACCAAGCAGCAGAGACCACCACTGAATGCTGAGCAGAAGGGACTATGCTATGTTCATATTTCTTTACATATTACATTGAGCATTAATTTGAAAGATCTGCAAATTTGCCTGTTTATAAATAACTCCCTAAACACACTTAAAACTAGTGTAGTGTGAGCTGATATGAAGAACGGCACAGAAACACACCGTGGCAAAGAAAAAAAAAAAAAAAAAAACACTGTTCAGAAAATATCAGGAAAGTGGAAAAAAGATTGTGATGTTCAGGCTCAGAAATAGTAGGTCACAACACACCATCCAGGAGGTAACTAGCTACCTTCTGAGCTCAGAGTGACATCGCAACCAGCAGGTGTACCAGACTCCTCTGCTCCTGCTGGAGGCAGGACAGTCTTGTCACATTTCAGTTAAAACAACATGCCCAACTCCATGATGACATACATACAGAAACACAGGGAACAGTAGTAGTTGAGGAGTCTTTGCGATGTGAAAAGTTTAAACTTCATTTTTGAACTCTGCTGTTAAGTGAGGTGTTGCAGACTCAGCAATCACTAAATGTAGCTGACTAAATGATACGTAGAATGACAGGAGACAAGCAGGCCCCTGGAGAGATCAGAGTCATGGTCAGAAAGGTAAATTCTTGAGTTAAGAGGTGAAAGGCTGCATATGGTGTGTTGTCTCTGGTTGTTCACCTGTGCTGGCCTTGCTCTGCGGGTCATGGGCTGGAAGGGTGGCAGTGCCGTCTGGGAAGGCTGGTTTTACAAGCAGGTCGTGCCTCACTTGGCCCCGGGGCATGGTGGACGACTGGATGTATGGGCCGACCGCTGCCACACGAGACGGACCTGATTGCTGTCCGGCTTGGCCATCAGAGGGCAGCTGTACAGTGAAAGGGTAGGAGAGAAAAAAAAGAGGAGGCTGTTAGAGCTGCAAAAGGTCAGTGAGAGTAATTTAAAATATCTAGTATCACTGTAGACTAGGGCTGGGCGATATGGCCAAAAATGCTATCACAAATTTTTTTTTTCCCATATCAGTCGATATCGATAATTGTTAAATCATTATTTCTTTCAAGTTCAAAGGCTAATTTTTGCTCCCGGGTTTTTTTATTGTCAGAACATGACAAACGCTTGCCAAACAGCAGAACATTTCACAAATATGAGGTACTGTAATTACAGGCTTGTGGTGTTGCCCGTCTTAGCTGGCACGTGTCTTCGGCACAGTTTGCGCTGTTTTTTTGTTGGACTGTAAATAGCCAAAATATCTCCACTACTGAAGTTGAGTGACCTTTCTTGTTGACGATGGCTTTGTCCTGCGTCTTCTTCAGTGTCACTCATTTTGCTTACCGGTATTTTGCTTATTCCACTCTAACCAGAAGCCTGTCACTTTCTCTCATATCTGCGACGTGATTTCTTCTCCGGCCCGCTCTCCTGGTGTACGGGTGGTTTAATTATATCCAACATTTATTGAACATTTGTTATATTTATATTTAAGGAAAAATGACCAGCACTACTGTAGACAGCAGAGAACACTATTCAAACACATAGCTGATGCTGAAATTATTGTTAATATTGAGGCAGCTCTCTAAGGTTGTAATGTTCTTTACATGACAAAAACCTAATTGCATGATGGATGAACAATGGTGAGACAACTTTAAATTCTTAGATCCTTCCCACTAGAGAGGCAAAAACAAACTTTGGCCAGAGGGTGGTGCCAGAGTTGAGTTGTTACTCAAATCAAAGGATTTATTCTGGTTAGCGTGGAAGTGTAAGATTCGTAAGGCAGTCTTGTGTGGGTGGTGCTAGCAGAATGGTCATTACAGTGAGACACTCATGAGAGTTTTTGAGATTGCAATGCTCAAACCCTCTCATTTTAATAGCACGGTGCTTTTGATAAATCATGTTGCTTGATAGATGTGAGCTATCCAGCTTGGACTGGTGATGTAAAATCCACACAGACAGTACAACCTCTTAAATCCTGTAGCTTAATTTGAGGTTTAATTATAGAAATCTTGAAGTAGTCTTTTTCATATTTACAACATCTTAAAGAAGCAAATAAATGTGTTTATGCTGTCCAAACCCAACAGAGTGAATATCTTTCACTTCAAACTTGGGTTAAGCACTTAAACCATCTTCCAAAATATAGCTCAACCCCTGGACAAAAACATATCCTACAGCTGATGACATGACAAGCTGTCCCTTTAAAACAAGATGAACATGGCTCACTTTGCCCAGCAAGGGTCTGAAGCAAAAAACAACAACAAAAAAAACCTAACAACATAAAATATCTGATGAAGTCATACTTAAGAGGTCAGACCAGAAAGAAATGAGACACATGTGTTCAGCTCCAATACTAGTTTAGTTACCTGAAGATGAGTGTCTTTTGAAGCCCTCTCTTTACCAGGATAGCCATTCTTGAAAAAACAAAAGCACAAACATGCAACAGCAGTTCAAAATACCAAATAATCCCCTTGTCTAATCTAATATCAGCCTTTTCTGACTGTTTTCTGAACTATGTGACTAAGACGGTGCAGGATGACTCTAGGCTGGCAGCTCTCAGACTACCTCTTTTCAGTCAGTATGGTTATACGGGCTTGTTGGGTGATGTCAGCCAGACGCTTGCTGTTTGGTTGGAGGAGAGAGCTACTTGGATGGAGTGTGTCTTTGTGCTGGTGTGAAAAAGGGCCACTCATTATGATTCCAGGCAGGTTGTGGGTAAATCACCTAACTCTATTATAACATTTATTATTTATGTGCTAACTTATAGGCCACTTTAGATTTTGTACACTGCATTTGCTTAGTAAACACTGCATGTTGCATACTAAGGAGGCTATCTATTGAATATGTAACAGAAAAAAACATTTCTGATGGCACTTAATACAAACAGCGTTGTGCTTTGCATTTCACAGTTATTAATCAGTATTAAATAATGAAACAACAATCTTTGTGGTTAATTGGTTGAAAGAAAGAAAGTTAATAATTAAGACCAATGAAACACGTTAATTATGTCTGAGAGGAAGTTGACCTGATCAGGAATACAAAATTAAAGAAATAACTGTATAGAGGAGGGTAAAAACATAAAATCATCCAATCAGAATGATTATGTTTTCTTTTTGGCCACCCTCACATCCTTGCTCTCCCCTACACAAGCATTCAACCTCAAGCAGTGAACATGTTAATTTTTCTTCCTCACAGTGTTTCATACACAAGTCTGTTGACGCTTATTTACTGTCCCATGGCAACCTGGGTTCAAAACAACTCCTGGAAAGGGGAGACAGGAGCAGAGGAGCAGGGACACACCAGGCAGCGAGCTCAGAGTCAAAACCTTACCGCCCATTAGGGCTAGTACAAAGAGTGGATTATTCAGCCAGCTCATTTCTAGTATGAGTTGAATCCTGTCATGTATTTTATTATAAAATGTGTTTTGAAAAGACAATGTTTTTAGTAGGCTGGTTGTTTGCCTTTAGTAAACCGATTATTACCATTTCCCGTTTCTGTCAAGAGTGCAGCCAGAAAAGATAACATCTCCCCTGACATTCCTGCCTGTCTGTGATGTCAGCCTGCTCTCATTACTCCTCTCTCATCTTCAGGAATTGTTTCTGCCAAATGGGACTGAAAACACAGCTGAGTGAAGAAGTGGGGGTGTAAACTCAAATGCAGATCTGTGACATAATCAAAACAATGATCCATCCCCAACAGCTATCTCAGAGAGATTAAAGAACGGAAAAAGACGGATAGGAGAGGACTCCTTCGAGTGAGGGGGTCACTAGGCTTTCCCACACAGAAGATAGCAAGGTTAAGGAGCCTTACGTTGGCATGGGTGAGCTCTGAAAGCCAAGGCATCGGAGGCTTCCGGAGGTAGAGAGAGATACAAACAGCCTTTATTATTAGGCCACTAGGGGGAGCGCTGATCAAAACCATTTCCATCACTTATTTGCAGATATGAATAATAGTAACTAACAAGTAAAGCCTTTCACAAAATATAAACGATGATATGTGAAGGGGTTCTGTATCAGGTTATTTGAATGTTTTTATGTTGTCGTGGTGTGATAATACTTACAGGCAAGTTCTCCTTCTGCTGCAGTGCTGCCTTCTTCTTCCACAGCCGATCTCTGAGCTCACTGATCCGTTTGTCCATGGAAACCACCTCCAGGTTGCGCTTGTTCAGGCTCTCTCTCTGCTGCTGCAACTTAGAGTTTTGATCCTGGTTGAGCTTATTCCTCAGCTGACCAAGAGCCAAGACATAAGGACAAAGAGAAGAGATAGTTCAACATTTGTGCTCATTTAACACAAATTTGGAGCTTAATTTTGTTTTGGTGTTGAATGTCATTTAGTAAAATCTTATTTCTGCACACCTGTAGCTCCTTGTAGAGGCGGTCTAGTTCGGCAACAGAGCTCTGGTTGTCATGGAAGTTGTCCATTTTGCCATTTTTGAGCAACTCCAGCTGTCGGTTGAGCTCGTCCACCTTGGACGCAGCCATCACTAGTTCTCTCTGCTTCTGCTGGAACAGGTTGTTCATCTGCTCTATCTCCTCCACTGGAGAGGGTGAGGTGGAAAGAGGGAACAACAGGTAGAGAGAAGGTGTGTGAAGATGATGGAGGCAGGACGGTGAGAAGAATATCATGAAGACAGGAAGTCAAAGAAAGACACAAATCAAACCTTCACTGCTTCCAGTCATACAATATTCCGAGCAGGCATCCATTCATGAATTCACTAAGTCCGTGAGCTTACCCAGTTTACCGTTGCTGAGGCGCTTCTGCTCCACCTGGCCCTTGAGGGCCCGGACCTTCTTGAGCCGAGTTTCCTGGTTCTCGATGTTCTCTCGGAGGCGCTGCAGCTTCTCCTGCTCAGAGGCCTGCTGCTGCTGACGCTGCTCCTGCTGCTTCAAGTAGCGCAGCCGCTGCTCCTGGAGAGACAGAAGAGAGGAGAAAGAAAGCACGGAGCAAAGGTCAGAAACATAATTAAACAAATACATCCCTGTTAACTTTCATTTATGAGTAATCCATGGCTGAGTATGCTTGCCTCAACAGCACAGCTGCTGTCCTCATGTCTTCAGGCAAAGCATTGAACTACATACTCTAATAAGATGTTTAGGGGCTAGCAGGAGTTGTTGTAAAAATATGACTTTGTATCGACATGCCTTGTTAAAGAAGGGTTAAGAAATCATTCTGTGGAGCTAACCAGTGTTAAACTTTCAAAATTAATCGTCAGTCTTGGACTATGACGCAGTATGCTATACACCTGACCGAGCTCTCACAAACAGGTTCTAAGATAAGGATCACAACAGTCTCTATCCGGAACTGTTCCAGGTGATGTGTGCAGATGGTAATGCTGGTTTGTTTACCTGACTTGTGTGCAAGTGCACATGACTGCTTGAAGCTATATTCTTTGGCTTGCTGTATTATCCTCAGGCATACACACATAGAACAGTTACATGAATTGTAATGCTAAAGTGGGTCAAGGACACATGTTACAGCCTGCCGGGCATATTTAAGCAGTCACACAAAGAGAAAGACACAAGTTAAGTTTTTCAAAGTTATACAGTTCACATGTCTGGATCAGCAGCACAGAAACATTTTAAAGGTGCCTCAGCAAGAACCAAAAAAATGCGTAGGAGGAAAAATGGTCAGCCAAGAATTTAATTATATCACGCCTGTTTTCTGTTAAATGTCTTTCCTGCTGTCACCAATAAATCCTGAGCAAAGTGGGGAGTCCTAAGCAAGAGAAAAGAGATCTTCAAATACCAGATGAGTCCAGCAATGTGAGAATCCAAGGCAGGAAGCTGTCTCAGGCTTCTCAAATTATAAACACTACACCTTCAACCATCCACAATTCATCTCACCTGTCTATCACAAACACCACATGCACTCTTAGTATCTTCATTGCCAAGTGCACTAGACCTGTTTCAGTCCCTTCGATTCGTGTACAATCTCTCCACTTTCTCCCAATAACCCCCTCATTTTGTCTCTCCTCCTCTGGTTTTTACTTTCATCTCCCCCACTTAACCTCTTCACCCCCTGTATTCACCCATCTCTCTACTAGTCCCCATCTCCCCTTTCATCTTGCACTTCTTCTTTATGCACCTTGGAAGCGAGGAGCTGTTGTTGAGCTTCTATCTGTTGCTGCTGTCGGGCAGCCATCTCTTGTAGTTCGGCCAGTGTCATGTCCATCCGGGGTGTAGCAACCTGGGCAGGGATAAATAGAGAGACAGAGGACAAAAGAAAAACACATTCATCTTTGTGTTGTTATATGTGTATATAAGTGTAGCCTTGAAGTTAGAAAAGCAAAAGCAGCAACAGACATTTATTTTTCAAAAGCCAAACACATGTTGGGAGATTAGTGGAGCATCAAAATCACTTTCCTATTCAAACCCTAAAAAGAGGACCAATGTAGGCCTTTTTGTGATTTCAGGAATCGTAGTACAAAATGTATTTTCCAGCCTGTGACATTCTCAACTTAATAATTATACAGTTATGTCCATGTTATGATGCACTGATTTTTTATTTGCATTTATAAACTGCAGGGTGTTTTTGAATTAAATGAATTGGTACCCCTTGGCAAATCATCAAGTCGGCTTGTTGTTAAGCATGAAGAAACAACTTACCAGGTCACAGAATTTATAATATATAATACTAAAATATACTGTATTAACCACAAGACAGGAATGAAGTACAAATGGAAAGGTCTTGGTAGTGATGCATCAAAACTTCTATCTGCAATGAGCGATGGAAGCTGTAACTCTAATGCTATTCCAATGACGTGCAGTAAAAAGAGCTTGTAAGTGAGAACAGTTCCAGCGCATTTGTTGTTGTTCTTAAATTAAAAAAAGTAAAGTAAAATAATTGAGTGTGCAAAGGTATGAGATATTCTACCTGGGACAGTTTAGCACTGACAACACGTTATCCAAGAGCATATATCGTTCCTCTTTTACTGACCAACAAATACATTTTTTTCTTAGAAATGGAAGCATCCTGGTGAATGCATTTCAGATAGTCTAAAAAAAAAAAAAAAAAAAAAAAGACATAGGAACTCACCCCATTCTCCATTCTTCTGTCGGGGGGACCCTTTACTCCATTCCTCTTTGGCTCCAAGCCTCTTGAGCCACCTGAGTAACAAACATGATAGCAGACTCCATTAGACATCACAATATTTTGTAGAGCTTCATCTGAGGCGACTGCATCAGTGTAGTCCAAACCGAGAAACAGCAAACTGAGCAAACTAGTGACCTTTACAGACAACTGTGAAAAATGACTGGAACTTCCTGTCACATTCTCTGACAAACAAGGGTACACACCAAAGTGTACGGATCTCTCTGGGTGCAGAGGAGGGTGTAGATCAGCAGAAAGCTAGGCAAAACAGACTGGCTAGTGCTGAATGATCTTAGCTCCCCTGGGAAACAACTGGGATCAGTGCTCTTTGTGACTTGCAATAATCTCAGGATTTCACCTCATACATAACCGTCTGGCAGTGGGTCTCACAACACTGCGTGCGTGCGTGCGTGCGTGTATGTATGTGTGTGTGTGGGCAAAGCCCTTTAGCTTGCACATTTAACTGAGTCAATACTACAGGTAGGAGTGAGTACAACAGTATTTCAATAAATTATATGAATACCACAAAGACAGGATACAAAATGTCCTTCATAAAAATACTGTAACAGAAAACGGTAAAACAGAACGGTGTTGCAAAGACTGAGCAGAGCTAAGATAACAGTGTGGGTAAACAAGAGCAGGCTAAGATAACAGGAAGGGAAAACAGCCATCTAATCCCTGGGCCAGACTCAAGCTGTGAGGGGTAAAATGGCTTAGTTATGCAACTGGGGGCTGAGAGGACAGCGCACAACCAAAATACTAAAGTTTTCTGTGTTCCAAAGAAAACTGAAAAGTAACAGGCTTATGACAATGTGACTGGGACACCCTGCATTCAGCCTGGCCTCCAACAGTACGGCTAAATAAGGCTTGTTCAAGGATTTGACGCCTGCTAATATAAAAGCCTTTCCTGGATAAATGCAGTCTTAAGAGTACCATTTCCAAACCTCGGCAGTGTAGGAGCCTGGTTCATTCTCAGCCTCAGACAGGCTGTTAATAAATTTGGGTAAATTTCCTTTCATGAATGCTTAACACCAGAGGGGATATGTGTATGTTTAGAGGCTGCAGGCATCTCTGGAGTTTACTACGTTGGTGTCAAATGTCTTCGTCCAAACCATGACTCTTATGTGAGAGAAGTGACCATAGAAACTCTTGCCTCTGCCTCATTATCTGCTGTATGTGTCGTTGGGGTGTGTGTTAGAGATGGACACTCACCCGATTCCCTGCTGGGGGCTCGATTGTGACGCAGAAAGAAGCGCACCTCTGCCCTGTGTTGCCCCCATCGTTGGAGCACATCCAGCATCCTCTCCCCGTCACCTACAGCTCGCTCTGCAGATGGAATACATAATAACACGTCAGACCTCAAGCAAGGGGTAAAAACACACCCATAAAGACAATGTTGAAATATTCTAATTATATTATCATTGGCAAGGTTAAAACATGTGACAACACCAATGTAGGTCAAGTGTGCATGTAAGGTTTGCCTTATGAATCCTGTCCAAACACTTGCCTGACACTGCTGGCCTACACTGAAAGGAGATTCATTTCATCACAGCTATGTGCATCTAGTTGATCTTTCTGAGCAATGACCTCAGGGAAAACAACTGTAATGTGTTGTCAATTATTCTGGCTGGTACTGAGCCAAAGGACTCATCATCCATTCCTCAGACGTTTCCTTCAACCTGCTTAAGACCCTTTCATTACACAAATGGACTGACACATTACAGTCAAGTAGAGCTCAATGAAACTGATCTATTATAGGGGCATGACTGCAAAACAAATAAGTAACGGCTGTAATATGGAGATTATTAATAGCTTTAGCATCTAAATTTGATGCAAAATGCCGCTGCTGTGTTTTCAAGGAGAGTCAGCGGTGGTCTATGGCGAGATATAACTGCAAAATGAGACAATCTTTTCAGCAGTTTGTCTCTTTTCAGACTACTTGTGGAAGTACTCAAACACAATAATTGGCACTTTCTTCACTCTTATGGCAGCATCACCATGGAAACAGCTACAAAGCCTGGCTCCTTGAGTTCTGATTCTGAATACCTCATGACTCTCAGAGATGGGGTAAATGGGGAAGGCATGAAATCTCAACTCCCCCCTCCCACCTGAGAGATGTGGGAGATGTCTGGGAGCTTGTGTTTGTTACAGGGATTATGGGCCCTGCTTCATTTGCATTGCAGACCCAAAAGAGATAAGCCCTTCAAAAAGAAATCACCAAGCAGTTGACCACACCGCTAATCTCCATATATGGTCGACTTCAGAAAAGCAATTTCCCTCTAATTAAAAAGGAAGAAGACAAACAAATGTTTGCACACTGACTCCTGTCCCTTGGGAAACAGACAAATTCCAAAACTCCAAAATCTCATGTTCTTCATTGTGTGTAGATGGATAAAGGCAACACTGGGTGAACTGGCACTGTCACTCACCAGATCCACGCCACATCTCAGACAGGTGGCAGTCTGTCTCCCCCGGCTCCTTGCACAACTCCACCACATCCCGGCACAGCGTCTCCGGGGTAACAGGAACCTCGGTAAAATGCTGGTCATTGTTACTGAGGTATACTGTCAGGAACATCTGGGGACAGCGGGAAGGAAAGAGAGAGAGGCGGATAGCCGGGCAGATTAGATAGAGAAGTTAAATAGCAACACAAGATGGAGGATCCTGGTGGCCTCGGTGGAAGCAGAGTGAACATCACACACTCGCCACCTCTTTTAACAGTAAAACTAAATTTTCACATCAGTTTAATGTTATTAGAGAGCTGCCTGTTTCATCATATCTGACAGAGCACAAGCATTGAATGACAGGACGTTGGGACACGTTTAATTACTGTTTGCTCACATGCTGTATGTAAAGCGTTCGGCTGGATATTAATTTATTCTTCTATGCAGTTGGCATGAATGAACATTCGAAATACATGGAGAGACTGTTGGGCAGATTATTATTGAGGTTGTACGAGGGGGTTTATAACCTGTTTTACTCCGGTTGCACCGCTAGGGGAAAATAGTTTTTATAGACTGATCTGAGAACACCGATCTCCTCAACGCCTTCAAATTGGCTCTTTCACAGTGTTTCCTAGTTTATTAAACTGGTTTTGTGCATAAGAGACAATGATTGAGATAATAGAAGGTGGATAGAAGACGTGCATTTTATTTCTCCGCATATTTCACCTTGTATTGCTGCAGCCTTTACGTTAATCTGACGGCACTCAATTGAGCCGTATTGAAAGTGATCCAGAAATGACTTTGTGACTTTTACGTGAAAGGGACCAGGTTATTCAGACATGAGAGCAACTTGTTAAATTGCTGTCAGATTAACATAAAGGGGTGCATGTCTGAAAGGGTCTAAAGATTGCAGTATCCGTTTCCCAGCCCTCATTCCTCTGTGTTAACAGAGAAATCAGAGGCCAGCTCCCAGAATTCCATTTCACCCCGCGTCATCTAACTGCTAACTACTGTTGTCACCACTGTGAGAGATCCCTCTATTCCAACACACACACACACACACACATTAAATACCCCTGCCAAGCACTCTAAAGGGGGAGACCACCGAGGACTCTGGAGATGCTGGATTTGTATGTCAGTATGTGACTGATAGATGGTAGAGACTGTCTAAAAACTCAATGAAGCTGCCACTGATAGAAGTGGAATGTGAAAGCCTTCAGCTACTGCAGGAAAGGAAAAAAAACAAAACAAAAAAAGCACATTGAAAGTGAGAAACAGAAAATTGAGCTGTCAAACAGCAAGCATCCCAAATGCTGGCATTCCTGCCCCATTCCTAACTGAAATTAAGCCAGCTACTGTCATGCTTACAAACAAATTCTCAAATCAATAGTTATGCAGGATATTATTTATCTTTCTAGTTATAAAATGCCTAGGTAGTCAAATTTAATACATGAAAGTAGGCTTATGTTAAACTAAGGCATTGTCAATTATAAAAATACACATCCGGGAGTGAAATGTCATTTACAGCTTATGTAATACCAAAACCTACACAAACACTGACAGTAAACATGAAAGTGAAAAACTGTTTCTCTGTGTAATCATATACAGATGTATGCTTAAGAGGCTTTTAGGGCCGTGCTGGAATACGCTCCCATCTGTAATCTGATCACACGTTAAGAGTGCGAGCTTTGATAAGGCCGTAATAAAACCAATATTATATTATATTATAGGTGTCCTAGACTTGAACTTACTGAGCCTGTCTGTTTAAGCTGCAGGTTTTGGTGCAGTGTAACATCTTCACCGTGAACTCAATAGTGCAGCAATAGAAAAGCAGCAGCCAAGTAGAAGAATAACATGGAAAGTGTGTAATTGTTAGAAAAGTATTTCAGGTTAGACAGTCAGGTTTTTCCTATTCTCAGCACGCTGCCGTGAACGGCTATGCCTACAGCGGCCGTGGTGGGAACATCAGGTCAGCAGGGTCACAAGCACAAAGGGCTTGGGGGGCGAGCATGCAGAGCAGCTGCAGCCCTGGAGTAGAAACAAAAGTATTTAGGTTGTGGGGTGCACTAAGCAAAAGCACAACAGCCTCAAGTGGCTTTATTCCCCTTTTCTTCTTCAAATGAAGAGTAGGCAGGTGACATGTTTCCTCTGAAGATCTCCTTAGCAACAAACACAACCAGAGGAGGTTTGTTTTTTCTTGGTGATGAGGTGAAGGTGAAAGCAAGGGGTGGTGGTACGACTCAGAGGACCTGATTCAACTGGTTTGTTCTACAGGGATGTAAATGAAAGATCTTATCAACAGAGCGAATCAGCAGTGAGTCATCCTTGTCAGTAATCGACAGTACAGAAAGCTGTAAACAGACATTTCCTCTGTGTTTATCACTGGCCATAGAAGAGGTAACAGCTCTGTGGTGGAAGACCACCCTTGAGAACAAAGCCAAAACCGAGACTTTTCCTTTCCCATCTGCTAATCAGAATAGTTTTACTGTTTGTGTCATGTAGTTAGTTGAGAACTAAACTGGAATAAGTTGACATAACAAATGACACTGTCAGAGCTGGTATTTAAAAGAAAACCCGAACTGGTATTAATTTCATGAGTGTGCCTTAGAGGAGAGCAGCTGACATCATCACAACTTCCCAACAATGTAGGACATTCAAATGACACTGTTTATATTTGGAGAGTGAAGGAGAGACAATGGGGGGGGGGGGTAGCATGAGAAGACAGAAACAATGACGGGAGGGGAATGGAGTCTTGGGGGTTGCAATACCTACACTGACGGCCACGTCTCCTCAGCACTAAAGTTAATGATCCAGGACCACCACTACCCAGTCTTAGCCTCGATCTACATGAGTTAGCACTTTGCTGCTGACCTTCATCCTACTAATGCATGCGGTCACTGTTTATGGGATAGGATATTGCACACGTGTTAAATATACATAATTAATTAAGCTAATCAGGCCAATTTTCATATATCTTTGCATATTCATATTGCTTTAGGGACATTAAAAGATGCAGAATAGGGTTAAGCAATACATTCATTTTTAGTTTTTTTATAACCTATCACTGTACTCATACTGAAGGATATTTCTTAAACACTATTCAACTTCACATGTAATTTTTCATGCAAAAACAGATACTGTGATATACAGTACATCAATATGAGAAAGAGTCTTCTAGTGGTTATATGTTGGTTTACTCCAGAATGCCCAGCCATACTGCAGAGTCTCTGCTAGCTTGATTAAGGGGGAAAAAAACATAAGTGGTGTACAGACAGGTGAGAAGAGTGCCCTGACTCCATGTTTTGACTCAGCCAGTAAAATTAAACAGCTCAATAACAACCTGATAGGCCTATTTCAAAACTGTAGCACAACAGCTTACCAGGAAGAATCACCTTAGGTACAAGCAGGGGGCTGAGCGGTACCAATTTGGATTGTATATGACAGCGTTTGACAGAAATGCGCTACACTTGCCTTCTGTCTGTCTATCAGAGTGGATGACAGCAGCAACTGCTGACTTGCACTTCCTTCCTACCTGAGACAGAGCAAAGAGATCGCCCTGGGGAAGGAGAAAGGGACGAGCTGCCTCTGCTGCTGTGGTTCACCATTATAGCGATAGATTTCTAACGCCATCGCAGCTTCAGCTAAGTCAAAGCTTTCCCCCAGGGTTTGGGACGGGTGTGACAGCTCTGAACTGCAAACAGACAATTATAGCCGGCGCAAAGAAATGTGTCCTGTAGATATTCTCAAAGAAGAGCCGCTATAAGGCTAGGTCACTGGGGCTGTATCTCAGTGTTTAAGTTAATTTGCTATATAAAAATATAGCCTTTCAACAGACTACCGGCTCTTTATTACAATAGTATGCTTAAATTCAATAGCCTGCAGCTAGGCTACAGAGACTATGCCTTAAGTCTAAGAGAGAATATCCTTCTGGAGAACCAAGTTTCAGGAGTTGTCAGATGTTCATTCTCATGAGCATATTTCACTGTGCAGTACCTGGTTTAAGGTGTTTAAAATTAGGTAGTGACTACAGAACAAAAAAACTACATAGTCTTGAGGGTCAATGGCACATGCTTAAGAACATCTGTTGTTCTAGACACAATAACACACATATATGAGTGTGTGTGTCTCTCAGAGATGAAAGGCTGTAACATCAAACCCTCAGACAAAAGACCCTGTAATAAGAACACATCTAAGAGGAAGAGAGTAACTGCAGCTGGCAGCACATACTTGACCTGCCCGGGTGAAAAGGCCTGAGAGGTTGAGAAAGAGATGTGAAAAAACAAAGAGTTATACAATAACAGCTGTTATGGGATATTGCATGAAAGCAGGCTTCTTTGTCAATTATACTGTTCTGTATGAAGTTAAATAAGCTGCAGTCCCTGTAGGGAGGTGCCAGGATATTCTGCTATATACTATACTGAAGATATCAGCTATAAAGCCCCCAGCCAAAAAGATGCTGATTTGGCCCTTTGCTGTGTAATTTGGATCCCTTCTCCCATTAAAGCCAGAGGGGCCCTGAAGCAAATGCCATTGATTGCAGGCCTGAGAGGAACAGGCATTTCAAGACTCTCCAGTTGTTTAAACAGAGGACTCTGAGATGACTTGAGTTTAAAGATCAACACTGTAGCCAATTACAGGAAGGAATGCTGTGTTGGTGTGTGTGTGTGTGTGTGTGTGTGTGGCATTCCCACTGATCGCTCAGATAACAAACATGTGAACTGCAGCAATAGAGTGGTTCACATAAACAGAGATGTAGGCAGGCAATAGTATGATTAATATGATTAGTAGAATGATCCTTTGATGATGTTACTTCCAACAGGCCTAGTAGTATATCAATCTGTGTGTCCCACCTTGACAATCCACTCTCTCCTTGTGAGGGTCAGTTCTATTGCATTAGTCTCTTAATATCATTGTCCAAATGAAATTGGTCACATATTGAGTTAAGAGTGATCAAAACTGTCTGCCACTGCAGCTTCCCTTTTCTAAGAATAGACAAATCACAAGGTATTGTACTGTAATGGAATTACTCTGCAATATCAGGATAACTAGCAAATGAAAGCCCAGCCCATCACTGAGAATTAACATCAATACACCTAAAAAACACCCACAGCAACATCAGAGATAATTCATTATCTTAGACTGGTGCTTTAAAAAAAAAAATCCAATTAGATATCCTTGCTGATGTTCCCTGTAACATCAGCAAATAACTGATTTTCTACTTGAATGACTTCTTACAATCTTACTGTAGTACCTTTGTTTTGGTCCATAATGTTTTTCTTTTTTATGGTTCAAACTGGAACTGCAAGAGGATTGTTTTCATTACCCATTAGTCTTCAGATTATTTATGTTAATAAATTATTTATTGTTCAGAATATAAAAATTCAACAACAACAAAAAAAGACAAATTCACACCTCAAATTGTAGGAGCCCAAAATTAAAATTGACCTTTTTAATCTAATCTAGTCAAAATGCCCAAATATAGTAAATTCAATATGGTACAAAATAAAGGAAATACTACTCATAAATTTGTATTTTTTATTTGAGAAAATATTATATAATAATTATTACTCAGTTGAGAGAATTATTTTCTGTCAATCCACCGATCGAGTAGACGTTCTAGCGCTATTCAACTATAGTAAAAAAGGTTGAAACTGGTGTGGAAGGTTGTGAAGAAGCCTGCTGTTGATTTGAATCATTGTAAAAGTTGGCCCTTCATACTTCACGCTCGAGTGAAACAAAACAGGTTACTTCTATCTGTAGCAAATAG
Source organism: Maccullochella peelii (assembly GCA_002120245.1). Taxonomy (NCBI): domain Eukaryota; kingdom Metazoa; phylum Chordata; class Actinopteri; order Centrarchiformes; family Percichthyidae; genus Maccullochella; species Maccullochella peelii. Next base: position 157,510 of record LKNJ01000714.1, read on the forward strand.
CATAAAATCTTTTTTCAGCTTGCCATAGCGTTGCTTGAGTTTGTTGAATCTCAAACAGAGAACCTGTAAACCCATGCATATTATACTGTGTCGCTATGGTCCCATGTAGACCTCATTATAACCTCCTACTGATAAAAGAGAGAACATTAAAAACCATAAATACTAATGAATTATGTTATTTTTTAGTAAGTAAAACTTTGTTGAAGTGAATGTCATAGTGTAGTATACGATAAAAAAGATAAGTCATTTTATTGTGTGTTGGATTCACAAGTGAACAACAATTTCACATTAACGCTGATTTGGGAAACCTGCAGTATGCTCCGAAGATAAAAGAGCACAACATCTGAGAGAGTGTGTTAATGAATGCTGTGCAAAACACACCAATTAAGTTAGTACAGTTTTATGTATCTACAGTTTATAAATAGCAAAGCAAGTTCTGACTATATCCCTGCCTTGGAGGAGCATGGATGTAGTCAGATCAAATAAGGCAGCGTGTCAGACAGGCTTGATATAATACATCGGGATTGACTACCGCATATAAACAACATGTGATATAATGCCTAGAGGAAAAATAGGAGAAATGGGACAACTGGGACGAGTGAGGCAGGGTGATAGCAGCAGAAGACAACAGGGGGCCATATCTTTGACCATGCCTGAGGGGTCTCACCTTAGGGCGGCGGGTCCACACACACACACACACACACACACACACACACACACACACACACACACACACACACACACACACTTTCAATTACAGATATTGCTGTGGTAAGCGAATGAGCCAACTAGGTCTTGTTGACAGAGTCACCTCTGTATCTGATTACAGTTTGTAAGACACTGCAGCATCATCTTCCTGTGTGTGTGTCTCGGCTCTCTCTGCCACAGCATCAGGAGCTGACACAGTTCCAGCATAGCAGTCCTTCAAAAAGGCGAGGCAGCAGAAAACTTCCTAATGTCTTTATGCATTATTCCTCTTGGTCTCTCTTTCTCCCTCTCACTTTCTTTATGCTGCATTAGGGGGATGAGGGGGTTAGGGAAGAAAGGGAGGAAAGGTCAGGGGCAACAAACAGGAGAACACAGAGGGAATCAGAACACAGTGGCCTCAAAAAAAACAACAAAAAAACAAGCAGCTTTTACAACACACTGAAGCTGCAGCGAGCTGTGACTCTTCGATCAGGACAACCTCTTCTTCTCTCTGTCTGCACTGCAGTACTTAGCCTATCACTTTATAATCTGCACTCTCGTAATACTCTTCCATTCCTGGTCTACGTGATGAGACAGTTCCTACTTTGTGTCTATCTGGGAGATAAGGGGAATGGGAGTCAAAATGAAGCAGAAGGGAGAGGATGTATCCTTTTTTCCAAACCCTCTCGACAGTTAGATGAAGCCATTCAGAGTAACAGGCCACAGCATACTGGAGGTTATTACAGATAACATACACAGACTTAAATGATCTATATAATGCTATATAAATAAATGACTGGAAAGTGAAGCATTCACAGAATTGTGAAAACAGCTAGTCTGTTATATGGGAATTTACTGTATGGAAAAAGTCTTATCAACAATTATCTCATGAGGGAAACTAAAAGCCAAGAGGTAGCGATTCAAAATGTGGCATACACGCCAATAGGCTTCCTAAAAAAATGCACACTGAAATGATGTCTTTGTGGTGTTTAACATGTCATATGCAAAATAGACTTTGGATAAGCAGGAGAGTGGGTGACTGGAGGAGGCAGAGTACAAAAGCCCTTTCCCATGGAAGGAACTTTTCCAGGAACCTGTTTTGGGATACAGGAACATTAGCCACGTTTTGACCGCAGGAGCAGGGGTCTAACTTTAGTTCCTGGGCAATTGTTTCTATCCCCACAAAAGTCCCTGGGCCAGGGATATTACTCACACAGCAGCAGGTACTGTTTTCCAGTAGCATCAATATTAAGACTACGAATGCTTAAATGTGAATAAATGTTTGACATTTAAACAAAGAAGAAAATCCATTCAAACATCAGAGTCGCACAGCAGTGAAATATAAAGAACAATTTAACAACTGTGTTGTTGTCTTGTCATATGCAAAGAGCCACTTCTTTCTGTTATCAGTCTAATTTACTTTATCGTCATGGCTCTTCAAATGTGATAGAAGTGCAAACAGGATAGCACAAAAGGAACTTTTGATTCCTGACTTAGTTCCTGAGATCAGTTCCTGGGACTATTTAGTCAAAAAGGGCTACAAGTTTCCTCGAAGGCTGATTCCAAGACCACCCTTGGTACACTTCTGAACCATGGCCTCCCTGTTCCCCATGACTAGACTCGTGTTTCAACCTTAGACAATGCTGTCACAATGCCCTCGCTGCTTGAAAAGGGGTCTTTCTGGAGTTGTACCACTTTAATGTGTAATTCTGCTTTACTCCTGGATTCCTCACAGATGCGAGTCACTCAATATTCCAAGGTGGGTAAGTAGATACCTGCTCAGGTGACCCTGGTGTGCTTCCTCTCAGAAATCAGGCTAATGTGATGATGGCATTAGTGCACTGCACAGTCTAACAGTATGCATTCAAGAAAATGATCTAGCTTCTTTAAAAAGATCATTACTTGTCTCAGCAAATATTCTTTGTTCTGCCCCATTATTCTACTCAGCGCTATGAAGACAGTACATAGATAAACAGCTTGCTGGGTTGGGAGCAAAGTGTCATTAAAAGCCCATTGTATTTTTTCACCACTCCTTTTGGCTAATACAGTTCTTCTTCAGATAAAAGTCAAAACATTTCCCTTAAAAGTCCTTGGCTATCACGGATGTGACTGTCTGCTTATGTAACACCACATACTCTCCAACGGCGTTCACACAAAGCCTGTGTTGGCCTCAGCGAAAGCCTACTCAGGTTTCTGTTGACACACACAGCAAAATCAGGCTTCCCAGAGCATCACCTCATTTGCCCACCATCATAACACCACCACAAAGTCTAGCAAGAACGAGATTTGTTGCGGTGTAACTGAGACATGGTACAATTGTGTGTGGTCAAAGAATGCAAAGCAAAATAATGCAGGCCAGGCACAAAAAAAGTTTATCTGCTTGAAAATCTAGCAACTCATCTCATGGGAGAGGAATGAGGAAGGGATATGGGATTTGTGCCTGCAACCAAAATCATGCAGAAACCTTTCCCTGACTGATTTGGTTTTAATTTGGTTTCTGTTCTTTTATGTTTATTGACTATAAATTATCTTGACAAAAAGTACACAAAAATGAAATATGGGCTAATAAACCAGCAGAGAATTCAAACCTAAATGAGGCATTAAGAAGTGTCTGTAGAACAAAGACTGGTTTAAGTCGAAATAACAGTATATCGGGGGTTATTAGTTGCACCGTGCTATGGTTCAATAAAGGGTGAGCATCCCTTATCAGGGTGCTGCCACAGCACAGGCACACACACAATGTGCTCTCCACAACACGCTGTTAAAGAGACCCTACAGCTTATTGTGTTCAGGAAACAGTGACCCCCATTTAGCATCCCAGCCTGCAATTACGACATTACATTCTCACTATCCCCGAGCCCCAGGCCTGTACAAGCCGGGTCATGGGCTGTGGGTGTAATTCCTAAGACAATACCTCACATCAGACATGGCTATATAGAGGCCATTTTGTGTTTATCAGGCGAACACCATAAGCTGTATCTCATTCAAACACACACAAACACACACATATATTCTCAGAGGACAGAATTGGGGTAAAGGGGGCAGTTACCAAGGTCTCATGTGGCCTATAAAGAAAACATGTACGAGTGACGATTTATTTTGGTGTCCACAAGAACAGAGATTGGTGATAACAAATGACTATGTGCCAGTAGCAGACTGAGGTCATGCACCAGACAGGAGTCATCCAAATACATCTCCACAGCTAAGATGATTAATTCACTGATCAAGCTGTTTTACTGGAAGCACAGGTCTGAGCAGAGAAGGGTAATATTAGCTGAACCTAAGCATACTTCCACAGAGGAATACACTAGATTTTTCATTAGTTGTTAACATCCTTGTAAAGTGTAACTGTGTGTTGTACAGCATGTGAATTAACATATGTTCACCAAAGACATAAACACACACTAGCTTCGAAACGATTTGTTTATGAAGCGATTAGTCGATCTACAGAAAATTAGCAACTACTTTGATAACAGATTAATCGTATAAGTCAATTACCAAGCCAATATGCCAAAAATGATCTGGTTCCAGCTTCTAAAATTTGAGGATATGCTGTTTTTCCTCTGTTTTGTATCATTATAAAGTGAATATCTTTATGTTGGTCTGACAAAACAGGCAATATAAAAATCACGTCACCTTGTGCTCTGGGAAATTGTTAACACTATTTTTGACATTTTATTGAATGAATGACTAATTGATAAAATAAATCGACAGACTAATCATGGAATATTTGTCAGTTGCAGCCCTGCATAAAATTCTCAGATAAATAAATTCTGGACCTAAGAATTTTTGCTGAGTTAAACGCTTAGTAGTTACAATCACCTCTTTGACCTTTGCTCCTTTACTAGCAAACAGGCAAAATCTTAACCAAAGAAGTAAAACTGCTTTATAAAAAAAACTAACTCACAATTTCAGTTTGTTGGGAAGGTTATTTCTCTACAGTGAGCACATGAAGCACTGTCTGCTGCCCTCTCTACACACATCAAAGAAGTGCTGAGACACAGAGCCTTGCACTGCAGCAAAAGCAATGGACCTTTGATGACGATGATGATGGTGATGATGACATGGCAGGAGTCCAGGGCTGAGTTTAGCGTAGTGCCTGCCAGACTTGGCAGGTGTCCTATGCTGGATGCGTGTTCTGAGCAGGATGGATGTGTATATACTAACAATAAATGCATCTACATTTAATTTAATGACCATCTTGTCAGGTAAACGTCAACTGTCCCAATACTAGATATAAAGATATAACAAGACATTTTGACGCAAGGTGGCTTTACGTGTAAGACAACCGTGTGTGCGGGGAATAATATCCCAGAAAGCAAATAAATAACCTCATGCACCGATCACACACACACACAGCTGTCACAGCTAATAAACTTCACAACAGAAGCCCCTGCTGCCACAATACTACTGGTACGAAGCAGCAACCGCATCAACTTGCCACGTCAATTTAAATGTCCAGGTAATTCACAGTGGTAACATTGCGGGGTTAATGATATAATGTCGAAAACAGAAATATTAAGCTATTAGGACAACGTTGAAACTTATAGCCAAGTAAATAAAACATAAACTCACCGGCATCATTTTAGCTTCGTACCGCATTTAGCTAACCAACACAGCATGAATCCCCACTGGCAGTTTCGACGAAAGCTGTGGGACTGACGATCACTTTAACCCCAGAGCCTAAACCCGCGATGGGCAAGGCTACTTTCTCTTCCTTGGGGGTCCCGTTCTGCATTAAAAACACAGCACATCGTTATTTCATAAACTCAACCAAAATTTCCCCAAAATAAAACACACTAATGTTAATTTGTATCCCGTGTCGGGAACCTGTTGCAACAAATATCAAGGCCTTCACGACAAAAGTTTCCGTTGTAGTTGTGTGAGCATCGTTTAGAACTTTCAAACGGCTCGCTGAAAGCGCGAGGCACTGCTAAAAACCCTCACGTTTTGTGAGTAAACCACAGATAAAACCTATTATAAATCTATGCTAGAATTATTTTATAGTTTCTAGGTTTTGCTTACCAGAGGACGCGTAGGTAACCAGCCCGAAACGCCGTTGACTGACAGCGTTGCTCGATAGCTCACAGCCTATCCCAGAGTGACGTATGGAGAGGAAACTCATTCCACTTTGGAATTTAAGCTCCGCCTCGTTCTGGAGCAGAAAACACCCCCACCGGCTAGACTTGTCCGGTGTAAACATAAAACTGTACCCTTTTCACTCACTCGTAGGAAATAAAAGCTAATTTTCACAAAAGTCTACTCCAGGCCGACATTATTCAGTTGGACAATATGATTCTTAGTAGCACATGAAACTAGAAGCGTGGATTAATTGAGTCAGAGAAAAGTAAGAGGTCTCACTCTGCTCGTATTTGACATGTTGAAAGCTAAAGTTGAAGTGGGTGGAGTTATGACAAGTAGCGTCATAACGCTTGACATGGTTCAGAGATTCATTTATGACTTGTCCAGTGGTGGAAGAAGCAGTCTTTTTAACTTATTGTTTTTTACTTATTGTTTATTTTTGGCATTGTATATATTCTGTATTTGCACCTTATTGATATTTTATATTTGCACTCTTCCTATTTTCTGCTGCAACTGTTGCATGAAAAATAAATAACGTTCTATCTTATCTTAGTAAAAGTAGCAATACCACAGTGTAAAAATTACAAGTAAAGTTACAAGTAAAAGTCCTGCATTCAAAATCTTACTAAAGCAAAAGTATTAGCATCAAAATAAAGTACCAAAAGTAAAATTACCATTTGTCTTTTAAATTTGATCTTCCATTTCTTCCAGGCTGGAATTACTACAACAACAAGACAACATCCCAAAGCATCATTTATTTCATAATGTCTTATGACATGAGACGAACACTTTGTACCTCCACAGATAACGCAGATTTAAGAATTTTAACTCCAAAGTGATTTCTCTTTCATGACATAGACGATCGTTAAAAAAAAAATGGCGCTTCGACTACAACTCCCAGAATTCCCATTCAACGGCGAGCCGAAGGTTCCAACACGCAGGGAGCACATTTTGTGCACGTTGGTACCTCACTGGGCGTACGTAGCTTACTGTAGTGCAGGTGTTTTGCATAAGGGAGCTCTTCGCTTTCGCCTTAACAGTGTGCCAGACGCTACCTGAAGTCATGGCTGATCAGGTGGCTGCCATGTGTGATCAGCTCATCAAAGCTGTGAATGTGATAATGGATGCAGAAACAAGCCAAATTTACCGACTGGAGGCCCTAAAGGTAGCATCGTTATGAGTTGCTAGCTAGCTAGCTGAGCTTGTCATTTATTTGAGCTGTTGTGAAAGTAGAATCAAGTGCCTGCGTAACTGATTAAAAAGTCAGTTTTTATCAGTAGGACTCGTGGTAACAGCATTGCTCATACAGTTCGTTTACGTTAGTTAACGTTAGCTAAATGTACAATTATTATGGCCAGATGCTTTGCGAGCTAGCCGGTATGCCAACATTATTACCTCACTGTCGACTCAGGTTCATTCATTCATAGAAATGGTAACATCTGGTTTAATGCTGATAGTTCTACGGAGGGTTAAGAAAGACAGAGATCGATTTAACATGGCCAACTAACGTTATCTTGCTAATGGCAGCGTTGCACCTAGCTTGAATGGCTAGTTGGTAGGTAGGTTAGCTTTATGCTATTTAAGTATTTATTGTAATGTTGCTAAGGCAGCTGTTGCTGTAGCCTCTTGACACTGACACATTACACGTATACGTTAATATTTAGTTAATGTAGGTATCATTTTTAAACCTTATAAAATGAGTTGTCTGTAATATAACACGCTTTATTTTTCGCAACAGTTTTGTGAAGAGTTTAAAGAGACAAGCTCCTTCTGTGTCCCATGTGGCTTGCAATTAGCCGACAAAGCCCAGCCAGCTGTAGTGAGACACTTTGGTTTGCAAATCCTGGAGCACGTCATCAAGTGAGTGACATAACTATCGTAAATCCAGTATAACTAATAATTACATGATAAAAGTTGCATATCTGAAAGAAAGCTTGTTTTTCTTGCAGGTTCCGATGGAACAACATGCAACAACAAGAGAAAGTCCAGTTGAAGGAATGTGCCATGCAGCTGTTATCAAATGTAAGTGTCAAAGTGAAAGGCTGTTAACAACATAACCATCTGTCTTATGGTTCACATGAAACTTAAAGTCTGACTTACTGTCACCATTGTAGACACTTAACTGATACCTGTTTGGGGTTTTTAATCAGGGTACTCATTCTATCCTGGAAGAGGAGAGCCACATCAAAGATGTCCTGTCACGAATCATAGTGGAAATGATAAAGAGAGAATGGCCTCAACATTGGCCAGATATGCTGAAAGAGATGGAGGCTCTCACTAGCCAAGGGGTGAGTAACTTATGTAGTGCAGGTAATGATGTGTTACTGCATATTGGTTGTTTCCTTTGCCAGGTTGCATGCAATTTGAATATGATTATGTAATAGCTTACATGCAAATAACTACCATTCGAAGGTTAGTCATTTTCATGTGGCATTCATCGTTTTAACTTGGTTATGGGTAGATATTGTCATCTTTCAGCAACTATGAACCTAAACAACATCTTTTCCACTTGATTGTTTTATCAGTACAAACAATATTTTTGGCCTTTCCGAGCAAATTTTGTACAAAAGATGCAGCCCTTTTAATCTTGTTGTTATGGAAGTCAAATGTAAGTGAATAAAGTCAAACTAAAATCCACTTGTGCCTTTCATAGGAGGCACAGACGGAGCTGGTGATGTTGATCCTGTTGAGGCTGGCGGAGGATGTGATCACCTTCCAGACGCTGCCCATCCAGCGACGCAGAGATATCCAGCAGACACTCACCCAAAATATGGAAAGCATCTTCAGTTTCTTGATGGCCATTCTGCACGTTAACGTTGAGGACTACCGTAAACTGGTCAGTGAGGTCTTAACTTTTATGTTGTAGAAATAAGTAGCAGTAAGATTAATTTCTCAGTATTATCATGGTTCTTATCTCTTGTTACATTATTTTCTAAAAAGAAAAAAAAAAACAGTGACGTGACTATAATATTTATATGATTTGTGTATTTTTTGTTTGTTTTTTTTTATCCAGAAAGGGACACCTGGACATGAACTACATGTGAGGAAAAACATTACTGCATTTCTGCTCTAAAATGAACATCTTATGAACTTTATTACTTACTGTGATTACGACATTTTTCCATGCACAGGCCAGAGCTCACTGTCGAGTTGCTGTGGCTACGCTGAATACACTTGCAGGCTACATAGACTGGGTGTCTCTGGTACACATTACCTCCGGAAACTGTCATCTACTGGAGATGTTGTGTTTGCTGCTGAGTGAACCAGAGCTGCAGCTGGAGGCAGCTGAGTGTCTGCTCATCGCCATCAGCCGGAAGGTGAGTCACAGGGATAACGTGTGTTGAAAGGCCTGGTTTAAACCATAATGCTTTCAGTCCCTTTTTTGTCAGATAGTTACTACTGTATGATATCTTCAAAACATCTCACCAGATATTATTGGAATTTGTTGGAAAGTCATGAAAAGAAGTGGTTCAGATCTGGAGCAATAGCGCGACCATGTGGCTATTTATAACACACTTATTTTGCCTCATAACTGAACTGAGAGGTGTGGAAGAGAGTCTTTTTCTCTCAATTCCTATACAAACCTAACAATTTTGCAACTTTACTTTTCACATCAACTCGTACAAATTTCATCCAGTCATCAGCAAAGTTTATACATTGAATATATTGATTAGCCCCAAAAAGTTTTGAATTGTATGGTTTTTAGATATACATTCTTGTAGTCTTGGCTTATTTGACATAAATTGCTTGCCTTGACTCTTGAATGCATTGTGCAATTGTAACCACACATTAACTGCAAAATCTGACGGAAAATCATATAGGTGCTGCTATGGCTACATAAATTTAAATGGCTGTAAGTCATGAGTCTGACTGATCATCCCTCTACAATTCCTAATATTCCCAGACAGGATTTAGGTATTCTCCAAAAATCAGCCAGTCGGCATAACTGTCTATCACTGTGTGTATCTTTTTGCTGATTTTTAAATATTAAAATAATTGAAATATGAAACTGCCTTATCATTAATTATAGAAGCGTAGCTCAGATGAGTCATTCTACAGTATGCTCATTTACAACCTAGAACGTTTTTTGTCGGTATGTATTTGCATTAAATTAACAATAATGAGCCATGTGTCACACTGTCACAGGGCAAGCTGGAGGATAGGAAGCCATTCATGCTGCTGTTTGATGATGTGGCCATCCACTACATCCTTTCTGCGGCCCAGTGAGTATATCTGCTTCTCATCATCATCCCTCATTGTCACTGTTATTGAATGGTTTGTATCTGTTTGGTTACAGATCAGCAGATGGACTGGCAATATGCAAGAAATCCTCTGAATCACAGTAAGTAATGTGGCACATCTGCCCACTGCGGAGCACATAGACAGATGTAAAACAGTCATAAAATTAAGTTTATTCAGTACATCTGGCTATGACTTATATTCCTGTGTGTGTGTGTGTGCATACCTTTTAGAGCAGTGGAGGTGGTGGAGCGGCGTTACATCTTCCTGAAGAGGCTGTGTCAGGTCCTGTGTGCTCTGGGAGGCCAGCTCTGCTCATTAGTGGTGAGTTTATCCTAATTTGGCCACACATTCATTCCTGTGTTTACATGGTCTTTTATCTGGGCTTGGTTCTCTCTCTCACACACATACACATACACACACACACACACACACACACACACACACACGTTATGTAAAATCACAGAACCATGTTTTATGATTGATCAGTGGGAAACATGTTCTCTCCACAGGGTTCAGATGTAGAGGTTGAAGTACCTGCAAATCTCAGCAAGTACATGGAGGCCTTTTTAGCCTTCACTAAACATTCCAGTCAGGTGAGGTAACAATATTTTTTGGTGGACTTAACCTCAGGCTTTCACCTCAAAATCCCTTTGTTAAAGACTGCATTTGAAACAGTAGAATATGAATCCTTCAACTGTGTGTGAATCCCCCCCCTTTTCCCTGCAGTTTTTAAAGTCGTCCACTCTGGCTACTTGGGGAGCTTTGTTCAGACATGAGACTCTGTCGAAGGACACGGTTGTTGTGGAGATGACCATCAAATACCTCAGAGCGTCTATGACCAACCTAGTCAAGGTGAGACAGTGATGTCAGTTCTACCATCCCCAGGGTACAGGAAGCTGGGGAAAAAGTAAAAGTTTTGTCTTTCTCTCCAGACTGGATTTCCATCTAGAGACGATAACCCAAGTTGCGAGTACTCCCGTGTGGACTTTGACAGTGATGAGGACTTCAATTCGTTCTTTAATTGTAAGTATTCTGGATTCAGCCTTACTTCACTTCAGATCAGTACTCTTTATTTTATCCCTTGATGTTTTTCATGGTGTATTTTCATGCTTAACAGCTTTTCGAGCGCAGCAGGGAGAGGTGGTGAGGAATGCCTGTCGCATTGTTCCTCTGGAGGCTTTCCAGATAGCAGCAGAATGGTTACAGTATCAAATCGCCAGCCCTATTGATACTGGGGATACTACATGTAAGTGTTTGTCCTCATTCATGACTTGTTGATACAGCATCAGAGAGGAGGATTGATAACTCTTTATCGATGTGCTTGGAAAGATTCCCAATTGGTTAGATTTATTAAAGCAAGCCCCACAGCACACTCGGGTACAACAGACTTGTTGTATGCATGAGCAAAATGTTTTTGAAAATTTCTGACCATTCAGTTGAAGGACTTTGTTATACTAACTAACAAAAAGTCCAAAGTTTCATTTACATGTTGGTCATCAATTTTTATATGCAGCATGTTATGACCCGGCTCTTAGGCCACAACAAAGAGGACACACCATGATGAAGTTTTAACAAAAAAATATTTTGGTAAACCAAATTAAGTCAATTAAAATGCCAATTAAGGATTGTTAAGATGGGGAATGGATGTCTGTATAGTCAGTGGTCTAAGTGTGCATGAGCAATGGATGGGTGAGTGTGGGTGCAAAACAAGGCCTAAGAATAAACTTCGGGCAGCATATTAAACCAAACAAACGGGTGCCAATAGGGGAAGGGAGACGGAGCTGCAGCAGCAGGATGGCAGACGGACACAAGCGCTGCACTGCAGTCAGGCTTAAATATCCTGGGAGCACACCCGGGCCCTCAGGTGTTCCAGGTTATACTAACGATACACCTGCAGAGAGACAATTGACTCCCACAGCAAACACAAGATGACGCAGCAGGGGTCATCGCAAGCGAATTAACTTGACTTCTCTCTCTTCTCTCTCACTAGCTAAGACTGCCGAGGGCCTGTGCTCCCTCCTGTCTCCATCAGTGGTCCAGTGGGATGCGATGACTGTCTTCATGGAGTGTATGGTCGCACAGATCTTCAAAAATCTTGAGGAGGAGGTAACAGGAACAATTTCAAGTAACAGAGCAAAACTACATGAGAAAAAAATAATGTTAATTATAATGACGTGAAGGTTTGCTCCGTCCTTCTGCCTCTTACTGTGTAGAAGTTGCCCATAGATCAGAGCACGGAGCTACTGCAGGCCGTGCTGAACTACAACACCAAAGACCCGCTCATCTTGTCCTGTGTGCTCACCAATGTCTCTGCCCTCTTCCCATTTGCCATACGAAGGCAGCAGTTCCTGCCACAGGTCCTTTACAAGGTCAGCTGAGACGTCATTGGTTACTACATATTACTTATGTGTATCTAACATACATGTATTATTATTGTGTATATACCTACTAACATATGAAACTACTTTACCTCTCTGCCAATGTCAGCTTTCCAAAAAAGTTCCCCTTGTCACATAATTTTATATGTTGTATGTTGCTGCGCCTGCAGTTTCAGCCATACATTTTAAAATGCGCTTTGTTTCTATTAATGTGTATTTATCATTGCCATTGACCTTTTATAGTATTTTATACTTTTGTCCCTACAGCTGTTTAATGCCATCACATTTGAGGTTGGTCAGGAAAATAAGGTGAGTTACCTTCACAGAACCAAATATCGGCACTTTTCCTTATCCTTCATGTCCAAGACCAAATAAATATATTATCCAACTTCAGGCACCACGGACCCGAGCTGTAAAGAACGTGAGGAGGCACGCCTGTTCTTCCATCATCAAAATTTGCCGGGATTACCCACAGTTCATTTTGGTAAATGTCTTTGTATCCCAGTTAAAGTAAAAGAGCATGACATAAATTATACTTGCTTTCAGTTGATGGATTTTATGCACAAAAAGTGCACCTGAGGTACACCGTGCTGATGAATAGGCATGAGTAAATGTTTGACTGATTTTATTTTTTCCTCTCCAGCCTTGTTTTGACATGTTTTACAATCACGTAAAGAAGCTGTTCTCAAGCGACGCCACGCTGACTCACATGGAGAAATGTTCGCTGATGGAAGCTCTGGTGCTCATCAGTAACCAATTCAAAGATTTTGCCAAGCAGAAGGCTTTTATAGATGAACTGATGGCCTCAGTGGTTGCAGAATGGACTTCAGATGAGATGAGGCAGTGCGTTTGAATTCTTTCTATTTCCTTCAAATTGCACATGACTTATTTTAATGTCATGACACATAATTGTCTCTTCTTTGTGTTTCAGTGCACTGTCAAACCCTGCCGTGTTCCTGTCCTTTGTTGGAGCCGATCAGGTGGTCACTGAGCAAACTAAAGATGTAGACGTGGCGGGTCTTAATAGGGGACGAGTAAGTGTATAGGTGTAAACTGAGGGTTGCAAATTAAACACAAGTTAACCACAGAGCGCTCCAGACTTGGCTTATTTTTCAACACTGCAAGATACAGAGGGATTTTTCGACTTAAAAGATGCCAGAGTCACTTATGGAGCTTACTTCTATTGCTGCTAGCATGGCTATACATTGCTTGTAGTCAGCTATAACGGTGTAACACTTATTTTATTGAACTGTTTATCCCTTCTTTTTTAACCTTCCTCTAGTTGAGTTTCTGTTTGTATGCCATGTTGGGGATGGTGAAGCGGGCACGCTGGCCTGCAGACCTGGAGGAAGCTAAGGCTGGTGGCTTCGTGGTTGGCTACACCGCTGCTGGAGCTCCCATTTACAGAAACCCCTGCACCGCCCAGTTTTTGGTCTTGCTGCCCAACCTACTGGCTCTAATCAGGTATCCCTGTGGGTTGACCCTGTACCTTGCATTACTCCTTTTCATACCAAAAACTTGTGTTAAGCCATGTTTCCCATGTGTGCAGTTGACATATCAGGCCATTTACACATGGCTCTGACCTTGATGTTTAGGTGGGACATGTACTTGGGTCATTGGTGTAAAAGGGTCATCAGTGTGTCTAAGTCTTTCAATAATACTTCCTGCTGTTATAGTGATCTGTGACCAGTCTCTTTTCTTCACTCCTCACTGCAGGACTCACAACAGTCTGTTCATGCCAGAGAACATGGCTCGTCTGAGTGAGACCTTCTCCAGGGCCCATGAGGTGATGGATGCAGAGAAAAATGTGGTTCTTGGTAAGAGGAGCTTTCCACACATGCTTTTTGCCCATCGTGAGCCATCATCTGAAAAGACTGTGGTTAAACCTTCTGAATATGTGCTTTCTCCAGGTCTCTCTCAGCATCTTCTGGATATTTACGACTCTCCTGTGTATAGAACCAACCTGGAGCGTATGCAGGGGTTTTTCACCACATTGTATGACAACTGGTGAGAATTATGTTGTAGTAGTTGCAGTTTTCCCCCCAAACCATTTGTATTGTTTATACCTCAAATTCTATTGCAATTTATACATCCTCTCCTGCTCTCTTGATCTCTGTAGCTTCCATGTCCTGGGAAATGCAGGTCTGTCCCTGCAGCAGGAATTCTACACCATTGAGAAGTTGGCTGAAGAAATAACTGACTCTGCTTTTGTCTCCCTCGACCATGTGCCTGACCACAGACTTCGCCCTATGATTCATATCTTTGTTTTGTTTCGCTTCATTTGATTTACCAGATTTTTTCCATTGCCATGCTTTAGTCAGTGGTTTGGTGATGTACATATGTGTACAAGATCTTTTTCCTAGACTCATTTAGATGGATACCACTCTGCTTGAACAAAAATAAGCTATTGATTTATGTTAACATGGAATTTCCTTAACAAGTGGTTACGGGTGTTTCTGAGGCAGTTGGTGCTGTCATGTCCTCAGGAGTACTACAACAGTCTACTTTGCCCCTTGCTGGGCCCTCTGTTCGCCTACATGCTGCAGGTCAGGATTGCCACACTTCCCCATTCTGTAACTCTTATCATTAATCTCACTATTACAGTAGATACACTTTATTCACTCAGTCACATTTGTTTTTGTTGCCAAATCTCACGGCCTTGCTTCTGTGTCACACTACAGAGACTCAACGTCAAGTGGCAGGTCATCAACCAGAGGACCTCTGTCAAGTAAGTTGTGGGAAAGTGTTTGTATCTGTATGTGGGTATATCATTGCTTGTAAATTATGACAGTGAAGCAGAGGAAGCTGGAAATTATGTCCTTTTTTAAAAAACAAAACAAAACGGGTAGATCCCTTAGGTCCTCAGGATGGTAATTATTGACTCACAATGAAGGCTGTTGTAAAACATTGAACACTTTTGACTACTTCAATTAAACATGAATGCCCCAAATACAAATTACAATGTACACTTTAACTCCAGTATTTTGTTTAGCTGAAGAACAACACATCATTTTAATGTAAAGGAAAAGATCGTTCTGCAGTTCAAAAGATGCACAGCTTAATAACTCTTCTAATATCATTCTAAAGCCTCTATTGATTATACTGTATGTTTAATTATTTGATGGCTCACTGTGTCTAAGCTACAAGTTGGATATGTGGACTTAATGGTAACCTGTTTGTTGTGTTTTTAAGTGGCAAGGATGATGAGGAGGAGGTGGTGTGTCAGGATAGCCAGGTGACGCAGGAGATGTTGGAGGAGCAGCTGGTACGCCTGCTCACCAGGGAGGTGCTGGATCTACTCGGTAAGTTTTAGCATCTCCAGTAACTGCCCTCATTCACGTTTCCGTACAAGTATAGCAAACAGTTGTTGTTACAAAGAAATAAAAATGAATTGTAATCTGGCAACATATAAAGGTGTGGTAAAACATCAGATAATTTATTACCTGAAAATGATCATCCCATATGCTACTATAAACAGATTATTTTGAAATAAACCGGAATTAAGGGTTTGACAGTAAAAGAAGTGTGTTAACTAGCATTGTAGTGAGTACTATGTGCCAGCCACTTTGCATTTGTTGGCATAAGTATTGATTAAAAATAAAATGTGAATTGTTAGTGAATTATTACATTTATGTTACAGTTTTATGATGTCCCTGTCTAAACTCACTGTAAAACGAATCGTGATGTGAAGCTCAGGGCTCATTCCTTAATACTGCTAATGGACTTTAGTCACGTGGTAAAGTTGTGTTTCTGCCAGCTACACAGGCTAAAAACGCATTAGGAAAGTGCAAATATCAGCCATAATTCCTAGAGAGAGCTGAGACTCTACATATTCATAAGACTGTTCTTTCTAATAGGATTTGTCTTGGGTGACTAACAACTTCTTGCCTGTGTTTGTCCTAAAATAAAGTTGGGGGAGTTCTGAAAATATTTAGTCAAAATCAACAACTCACTTTATTTTTTTTTGTTTGCTGTCCATCAAGTTTAAAATCATTTACCTCCACTGGTCATTTGGGTGCTCTCCCAAACTAAAATAGGCAATACATTGGACTGTGAGGGTGAGTTTTGATGTTGATTCTTGATAAGGTACAAAAAAATATGAGGTGTGGCATTTTCAGGACATGGCACATGGCTGCCTGATCAGCTTTTACTCTAAGACTGAGGATAAACTGGGGACTAGAGTTATTGTGAAGCCGTAATACTTCCCTTCTTTTTTGTTCTAGCTGTGAGCTGTATTTCTAGAAAAGTGCCTGAACCAGCAGCAAATAAGGAGGAAATAGATGGTGAGAGTCAAATTTAAAATATTTGAATCAGTAGGTTGATTTTGTTTGATTTTATTCTGATAAGCGTGTCATCATTTTATTTGCTCTCATAGAGGAAGACATGATGATGGATTCAGTGCAGACGGCGTCTCCCGCCCAGCCCACAGAGGAGCTGACTGAGCTGGGGAAATGCCTAATGAAACATGAGGTGAGTCTAAGACACATCACAAAACATTCAGAGCAATTGCTGAATATAATGTCCTCAATGTTTCTCTTTTTTTCTTTGCCCAGAACATCTACATGACCCTGTTGACCCTCTCCTTCACCTCACTGTCGTGGAAGGACACCACCAACTGTCACCGCACTGCTTCCATGGTCTGCTGGACCCTTCTGCAGCAGGTAGCACACTAAATGCAACAAATGTTTGATACAAGCCTGGATCTTTTTCTTCCTTTCATGTCACACTTTTCTTTTAAAGGATAAGGCTGGCCATATTCTATATTTGTGTTATTGTCCATAAATCCAATAAAAAGACCAAAACCAACGATCCGTTAGTCCGTCTCTCAAAACTTTCAGACTTTCCTACCCTGCCTGTGGCTCCCAGCACCAAGCCCATTCATTCCTACTGAAGATGTAAATCTTTAAAAGCAGAACACAAGTATATACTTTCAGGAAATTATTTAGCCTTTTTTAAAAACGAAACAGCTGGAAACCTGTAGGTTTTAGCAAATGTTGCTCAAACAAGAGTAAATATAATGCATTTGTTGGGGACTATTATCAGTCTCAGATTTGGTGCTCCGGTGAGTATTTCAGCAGCATGACGTGTACGTGGGATCGACTCAAAATAAACTACAGGAACTAATGAAGGAACATCCATCATCCAGTGCAACAGTGTGGCTCATTAATGTGTTTCAAATAGATTTTGGCCAGCAATGGAAGTCTAAGTCACAGAGGAATAAACTATATCGGGCTTTGGAAACACAGGAAATACTTGTTGTTACTAGGAACAATTCATTGCAAGTTTTGGTCTTTTAATGGGGTTTGTTGACAATATAGTAGTTGGAGAATTTTATTTTATTGGATCTCAAAGCATCTTGGAAGTTCATGAATTAATGCACTTAATGGAGATATTTGTGACCCCTATCTTTTTAGTTATACTGTAGCGTGTAGTCTCTCATGTATTTTCATTCAAACCTTTGCCACCTTTCTGACCACTAATGTATTTGTATCTTTCTTTTAATTCACTGTTTTGCCTTTGCCATGTCTCTAAAGTTTTCCTCCAACATCCACTCTGTCTCGTCAGGTCGTTGGGGGTAATCTTCTTCCCGAGGCGGTCATGTGGTTCTACACCAGTGTTCTTAGGGGCCTTCAGGTTCATGGGCAGCATGAGGTCTGCAACTCGACCCTCTCTCAGCTGGCCATGCTCATCTATGAATACCTGGTGAGGCTAATGGAAATTATCTCTGCCCTATCTGCTCTTTATTTCTGTCTTTGTTTGGTCCATTTTCCCTCTAAGTTATACAAGTCACCTGGGGCAGCAACCAGCTATTTTGTCTTTAAAATGTCAGGAAATTGTGAAAAAGACCCAAGGTGATGTCAAATTGCATGTTTATCCAACTTAGTCAAAAATCCAAAGATGTTCAGTTTATATATGAATATCACAAAGAAAACCAGAATCCTCACATTTGTGAATCTGGAATCAGTGAATATTTGGGATTTTTGCATGAAAAATAACTCCAAATGATTAATCAATTATCTAAGTTTCTTTTTAGAGCTGAAACATCGATTGACAGCAAATTAAAGTCTTTATACTTGTGGGGTAAAGTAAATGTTCAGTTCATGTGGAGATTTTTAGTTTTAGGGGTATAATATATTCACAAATTTGAAGTTTCATCTGTCTGTCCATGTGTCTTAGCGGCCTCGCTACATGGAGCTGAGAGCAGTGATGACCCAGATCCCAAACATCAGTGTGGAGGCTCTGGACCAGTATGATCACAGACTCATGGACCCAAGTGCCCAGAAGGTTGGAGACAAGAAAAGGAAAGACCAGTTCAAGAAGCTAATTGCAGGAACTGTTGGGGTAATGTCACATTTATCCACTAGAGAGCAGTGCTTCTGTATTATATCTCACTGTAGGCGGCTCATCAGAAGTGACCAGAGACACTGGCCTAATAGTACAAGTCAATCTTGTAAATCTTCTGTGCTCAGCAGCAAAAAAAAAAAGTGCAGTGGCTCAACAGGGCTGTTCAATCTAATGAAATTCTTTCTGGTAGATCTCTGATAGCTCTGTTTAACCTCTCCTCTCTCTGTCCCCCCGCCAACAGAAAGCTCTGTGCCAGCAGTTCAGGAAGGAGGTTCATATCCGGAATCTTCCATCGCTCTTTAAAAAGCCAAAGCCAGACAAGGATGTACAGAATAGTGAAGCATTGGGCCTGGCAGCTCTCTTCTCCCCGGAGAATAATGCCCTGTAGGAACACATGGTTGCTCTAATGGACTTCATACTGACTGAAGACGGAGTTATGTGTACAAACCAGGGTTTCATCCTCCAGCTGGGGCTGTGTGGTGCTACCTAACATAACTGTCAACACTCCTGTTTTTCAATAGATCCTTTTATTTGAACCCTCATTGTGCCACAGCACCACTCTCACTCTTTCCACTAGTCATTTGTATAGCCAAGTATCACACAGTAGATCCCTTTAAATCCCATTGCATTCCCGTGCTCATACCAATAAAGGAGGTAGATGAGCTACAGAAATTTAGAGGAAATATTTCAGATTAAAGAATGTTCTGTTACTGCGTGAGATTGTGTTAAGAGACAATCTTAAAATAATAGACTATTAATGTTTGCTTTGCAGCAGAATATTCTGTATTCTGTCGTTTTACTTTGGGACTTTTTCATTTTTAGGGGCAATATTTGCCCGTTGACCAGCCTTGTGCACACTATGCCTGTCATAGATGTATGGGCCAAAACTGAGAGTCCAGCTGTGGTTTGATATTCAGCCTAGAATTTGGCATCTAATGATATCCAAACAAGCAAAGCCAGTATAGCCAATAGCTGCAGGAGTAGCCTATTAGGAAGGAGTATGTGTGGCTTGTGGAGAGGTGGAGACCTTTTGGACTTGAAAAAATGTTTTTCTTAATTTCAGAGGTTAGTGTTGGCAGATATGTTGTGTGACCACGCTGCAGCTGTCAAGGCTGTTCATGTCCTGGGTCAAAAAGAAAGGAAGAAAAATCTAGGACAAATCCTGGAACACATTTCTCTATTTACCGTAATTTCCTTTGACTGGACAAGCTTGAATGCAGTTTGATTCTGAAGGATGTGCTAATGGTACCTCAGGTGTGACGTTCCCTATGATGGGGTGAAATATACTTTATGGAAACTCACCCCAAGAGGAAAAAAAAAAGCAGCTAATTGTGTTTTCATGAATTGTTATTGTAGATTTAAATATGATCAACAGTTTTCTATTTTGCAGATATTACAGTACAGTAGTTGGTTAAGGCAATGATAGTTTGCATTTTGCCTTATCTTCATATCGGCACAACATACACGGCCCAAGTACTGTTTTGAATTGCTTATTTAATGCAGAGCACATATCATACTACAAGTAATAGAGCCACATTTTGTGCCAAAACACTCACAGTAGACTTGTTTGACAAACGTGACCAGGCAATTGTGTCTAAGCAGCAAAACCTAATAACATAAGTTTTAATAAAGATTATTTAAGGGTGGACTTGACAACTAATGTGTAGCTTAATCCAAGTCTTTCTGTTGTTTTCTAGCTGTTCAGTTGGTGATGGTATTCTGTTTTTCACGTTTCTTTGTGTTTGTACTGGTATTTCCAGCCATGAGAAAAAGATGAACCAGCACTACATTCCTTCATTGTCCAAGGGATTGTTTTTAAGCATAATTTGTTGGATGTATTTTGCTCTTATGGAGCTGTCATAGTGATTTGTTTTTTTTAACTGTGTTGTGTAAATTCAGATCAAAATAAATGGTTTTGGCTTGGAGTGAGCCCCCTTTAAATGCATGAAGATGGGTCTGTATTTGAGATGCTGTTTAACTGAAAACAGGTTCACATCCTTCCTGCCTGGGAATAGGAACATTTATGAAACTTGATTTTACAATTGATTGATTTCCCTGTCTTTGTGATTGTTTGTGGCCATGTGTAAGAATGCTTATTAAACACTAAAATGTTCTGTATAAAGGGGAAAATAGACTTTTTAAAAATGTAGTGTGGTTATTTTGTTTTTAAATAAAAAAAAAATTAGTTTCAATTTGTCTAAAGTTAATTGATTGTTAGTTTAAGTTTCTAAAGAACGTTAATTTAAACATATTGTGATGTCTTGAGAGGTTGGGATCTTTTCTCTTGGAGCTTGTGAGGCATGGGTGCAGGAAATGAACACAGTAAAGCGTTTTCCAACTTGAGTTAAGTATATTCAGTCTTATAACAGGTCAACTTAATTGTTGCAGACGGAAAGTAAACAACAAAAACAGGTATTAAAAAGTCTAATTTGCTGTATTATTGATAACTAAAACTCTTTTCCTCTCTGTACACCTCAGTCATTGTCTTCCCTTCACAAAAACACTGCTTCACTTCGCTCTCTGCTCCCTCACTAGGGCATTCAGCTCTGTAAACTTGAGCTCAAGACATTCCTCGACATTTGTCTACAACAAACACACAACCCACACACTATATGATATGATGAGATTCACAAAGACACAATATCTGCAATTTAAACCACTGGCAAGAATGGATGAAAACAGACCCCTTTTTCTTGATCATGCATACCAATAATTCATAATCCAAATAACTTGTAACCTGCTATCACCGTCAAATTGATTGAAGTATTTTAATTAAGTGACTAACAAGACAAGTAAATCGTAGTTCATTTGTGAGGCAATGCCATTTATTGTCAACCTTGTTCTAGAGTGGAAATTGAAAAATGTTCAGGAGGGGAAAATAAAGATTATACATTGGGGAAAAAAAGAGAAAGAAATTAAAAAATGCACTGCCTATAAAATGCATTCACCACCCTTGGACTTTGGCATATTTGTTTTCAACAACATTAAATCTGTGGAAGTCATTTTTATGTCAGATATCTTCAAATAGTTCAAAACAGAGTACAAATATGAAACAAAATAACTGATTGCATAGTTTACTCATCAATGTAATATTAAGAAGAGGCAATTTTAGGCTTGAGTGCATATGGATGGATCTGAGGTTTCCCCATGCATCAAGCTCAAGTTGCATGGGGAGACAATAGCCATTTCCAA
>LKNJ01000715.1:0-17957 GCA_002120245.1 Maccullochella peelii
GGACAAGGGGACAAGGTGCTGTGACGTGCGACAGCAGTGCATGTAGAAAGCATGCCATGGCTGTACATGCACCAGGGACTAGCTCAGCCAGGTGCATGCATGTTCAGTGTAAATATGTGTGTGTCAGTTGGTGTATGTGTGTGTGGTGTAACCCTGAAGTCATGTCTTCATGCATGACGGCAAAAAAAGGGCTGCGTGTGTTCCATCACTTCAGAGGACATTACATTGACTTACATTCATTTCCTGGATACTTATTTTAACCATAACCACTTCTTGCCTAACCCTAAACCTTTGTTTTAAGATTTTGATAAGGATGTTTTATATGAGGAGTTTTATATTATTTTACATGTGACCTTGTACCACAAGCTACACCCTCGGGATATAGACTGCCTCTCTTTTAACCTAACATTAACCTAAACCTAATACTGTGTTAGATTCAAGGAATAATTTGATATTTTGGGAAAGATACTTAGTCGCTTTTTGGCGGAGAGTTAGATAAATATGTAGGTTAGCTTAGCTTAGCACAAACACTGTAAACAGGGGGAAACAGCTAGCCTGGCTCTGTCCAATGGTAACAAAATACTCTTACCAGCACCTCTAAACCTCACTAATTAACATGTTACATCTTGTTTGTTAAATCCTTACAAAAATTGACGTGTAAAAACGACGATTCGCCTCTTTACAGGGAGTTATGTATTGGATGATCCAGTAACTTCCTGCTGTCTCCACTGGTTGCCTGGCAACTGCTCAAAGCCAAGAAATTGCCAGGCACATAACCCCCCCAAAAAACTGCAAATTGTCATTTTTATACAGAATAAAAAAAAGACATACAGTGTTAATTAGAGATCTTAAGAGGTGCTGGAAGGTGGATTTTGTAACGGTTGGACAAAGCCAGGCTAGCTGTTTGCCCCTGTTTCCAGTCTTTCTGCTAAGCTAAGCTACCTGGCTGCTCACATTAGCTTCATATGCACCGTACAGACATGAGAGTGGTGTCAGTCTTCTCCTTTAACTCTGCCAGAAAGTGAATAAGTGTATTTCACAAAATGGTAAAATATTCCTTTAATTACATAACACATACACATTCTCTAGTCCTCTAACACTGGAGCCAGTCATAGACGTTCGTAGACGCAGTATTTAAATGAACTACAATGGTTTTGCTGAGATACTTTCATCATCAGGATCATTCTTGTGTAGTATGTTTTCCTTCACTACTACCTTATGTGTTTGTTGTCTCTTTTTCATCTCATGCCCAGTAATTAACACTAAACAAATTAATAGCAGTGAAACTGAGAGGCCTGGATCAGCTATTAAAGGTCAGGACGCTGAGGAACTTCTGTTTGATCCCAGTTATCTCTGTTGAATTCAAAATCCTTTTTTATTTTTTTTTTATTTTTTTGTGAAACAAAAACAACCAAACTAATCTGACCTGACCTTAAAAAAACCTTTCCTGGTTTCTCCTCATCAATAGTGAGCCACAGGAAGGACTAATTCCTGACACAATGAGACATTTTGTCTTACTTCAGTCATTGTTATGTGCTAAACTTAGAAACGTGTCTTGAATTGTGTTTCTATTCCAAGCTGTTTTTGATGTGTATTCATGCTTACACAGTTTTTACACCTTGCAGGATGTACTTTTATATGTCGTATCATGTTCAGTAAGTGTGTGCCTGTCATGTGCTGTATGTCATGCTGATTTCAAATTATACTGTTATACTGTTCTATAGAGAATGCCACAATGCACCTAACTAAATCATCATGTATCTGAGATAGAGGGGGAGGAGCACGAAATGGAAAAGAAGCCATATGGGAAAAAAATGAAGGGTTTCTATGTTTGCCAACCCCACAGGGAGGAGAAAATTTATATATGGTGGAAAGATGGAATTGGTTGAAAGTAAGAAAAGAAGTGAGTTTGGAGGAGGACGTGTAAAGGGCAGCGAGGTAGAGAGAGAGATGGCGGGATGGAAAAGAGGAAAATTAAAGCTCATGGTGTGTTTCCCTCAGGGCATGGCATCACTGTTCTGAGAGATATCTGTAACACCGTCCACACCCTGTTGACTGGAAGGGCCGGGAATGAGTGCCTTTGGGCATTCCCTTGTGCAAGTGTGTGTAGGAACACATGCTCTTACAGGCCTGTGTGTGCATGCACAGGCATGCACACAAATTCTAATTAAATGGTTGTTTATGTTTTTGCATCATCTCCTTTTACATGTGAGCAGTTTGAGTTCTGTTTTGTGTTCCTCTTGTGTTTTCTTTCCTTTTATGTATGGTTCATGGGTGTACAGTGTGTCAACTCTGTCTCCTCCTCCTCCACAGTGTGATGCTGGATAACTGTATGTGATTACAGGTGCACAGGGAAGAGCTACAGAATGCTCTCCCACTGGTCCGCACTGCAGACCAGTTGTGAGGCCCTGCGGTCAGGCCGGATGCATGAGGAGCTGGCCAGCGTGAGACGAGGCGGATTAACTGTCCAGATTAACTGTCCGCTCTGTTGCTGCAGGGATGACACACGGCAAGAGCTAAGAGATCAAGCATACACAAACACAAAGAAATTAAAACAAACAAAAAAAATAATTGACCCACAGACTCATCCACTAGCGCACAGCTTGAGCCTTTGGTTTTGTATTTCTCTCTGCACCCTCTCTGCCCATTCCACACAATGACCCTGAAATCATTGGTTATATTTTCCCTTTTCTTACTTCAGTAGCTTCACTCTGTCTGCTTTCTCACTTACTTTTCTTCATTCTCCTTCCATGAAAGAGCCCTGAAAGCCTAGACTGTGATTTTTACACCCCTTTTTATCTGCTTGACTCACTAAAAAGTGATCCCTCTCCACAGCTATCCTCCCTTTCTCCCACTGGTGTTACACTTATCCCCATATCCCTCCCTGTCTCTTTGAGTTTGCTACAGGTGTGACCTAACTCCTTTACAATTCCCTCTTCATTTCCTTCCTCGCTCCCTTTTTTCACATGAAAGGCTTCCTGCTACCCTCAGCTCACCCTCATTCCCGCTCTTTCTTCTCAGAGCACCCTCACCCTCTCTTTTAACCCCAGGAGATAGCTTGGATAACAGGTGGAGCCACTGGTTTTGGGGGATCAAGTTTCCATCTGCCTGAAATGCAAGAATGCAACATCACCCTGGGCTATAATGAAACCAAACAATAAACCACACAGTCGCAGACGCACACACACACACACACAACGAGAGACCCTGAAACCACCCAGTGAAGCCATTGTGTGTTCGATTAGAAAAGTGGACTTCTATTCATTCTGCTTGTTAGCTTTTAATGTTGTGTCTTTCTCTGTAATCATTTCTCTCACAAACAAGACGAGGAAGATGAAGAGGTCAGGAAAGAGAATAGTTTGGGTGCACAAATGCCTGCAAGCACACAAGCATGAACGAACACACACTCACACAGAGCTCACTTCACAATGGACTGAGTTCTTTAGGTTCCACACGGCCTTGACATCACATTATGGCAACAATCAAAGCCTCAACACAAAGGCCCTCATACTGTCCCTTTATGTTCTGTACACCACAGAGGACGTATGTGATATTGATGGAGACTATGAACTCTGACTAGGTGTGGCACACACACACTGTGTTGAAGCTTGATTCATATCCAGCAGCCTGCGGCAATTATATGATGGTGAAAGAGCAGTTTACAAAAAAACAACCATTTTGCTGAGCTCTAAAAGCAAGAAGAATAAGCAATTGATGTTGTTAGTCAATGTCCCACAGCTATGCTTTTAAATCTCTGTCTCTCCCTCTGTCTGCAACCACTTTTCCATTGTGTGTATCCTCCCAGCACTCCACTGCTATGACAGGTCAGTTAATATTGACATTATCTCCCTCCACCACGATGACAGTTCGAGCTGCAGGAAGCCGCTCATTAGCTCTGCATGCGCTTGTATGCGTGTGCGTGTGTTAGTGGGTGTGTATGTGCGTGCACAACTGTGTTGATTGCCGGGACAGAAGTCATTAGCCTAGTCAAACAGGTGTTAAAGAGACAGGGGACTGTCCCAATGTTTGCCTCTGAGAGAATAACAGAGATTGGTGTCATCGTTCAGCCCGATCATAAAGCCCTCTGCGGAGGTCATCTTGTCACTGCACTGTGAGTGTGTTGAAGGGAGAGCGGGAGTACTGTGTGTGTGTGTGTGTGTGTGCTGGATGGAGAGAGGGTGGGTGAGAGTACAGAGTGAGAGGAGAGAGAGATTTGTTGAGCAGATGTAGCTAGATGTGTTGAGATAGATGTCCATGCACATGTCAGCTTAGATATCCATCTGAGGTGAACTTACAAGATGAGTATTGTGTGTGTGTGTGTGTGTGTGTGTGTTGGTAATTATACGTGAGAAGCCATAACAGGATGCTTTGGTGATAGAGAGCAATAGATGGATAGAGGGCAGAAAATGCAGTGGTAATTGTACTGGATACACAGGTAATTGGAAGCTAAATTGGCTTCAGAATTAGAACCTGTGAGCACTCAGTCAGTCTGTGTATTGGAACCAGATAACCCACTGTGTGCGTGTGCGCGCGCATGTGTGTGTGTGTGTGTGTGAGTGTGTGTGTGTGTGTGTGTGTGTGTGTGTGTGTGTGTGCGTGTGTGCGTGTGTGTGTGTTGGCACATTTCTGTTGAGAGACAGAAGGGGAAATATATACACTTGAATGACTAATAGGAACTGGACACGTTACAAACTGAACCCAATAATGTTATGTAAAATGAATTCTTGAGGAAATGCCAAGCCGCTGTGAGTTAAATTTCAAAACATTTAGTTTTATTAAATCTGACATTTATTGGGATTTATTGTACTATCAACTGTTTGTGTATGCGCTCGTGAGTTCTTGTTAAGGACGATGGGTATGGATAACAAGGATTTTATTTTAACATGGAGGGTCAATCTTGACCTTGTCTGTGATAGAATATTCTAAACTCAAGGTTCACTTACTATGTTTTTCCAGGGCTTTTGATGGTGTCTCATGGCTTTATTCAGCGAATGTGAATGTGATTGTGATTTCTTTATGCATCACATGTCAAAATTAAATGTAAAGGTTAATAATGATCAATGTTGATCAGGTTGTCGGTATCATGTTAGATTTCCATTAAGAATTTGAGAAACGTAAGAATGGTGAGCAAGGTTGCAAAAGCGAATTTACAAACATCACTTATTTTTCCACATACTTGTGTACAAAACAGTCCTGTCTACTCTTTACCTTTATTTGTTCAACTTTGTAGTCCTTGTTTTTAGCTGTTATGTCTATTTCTGTACACTGTGCACAATGAAAAAACTGGAATATATATGTATATGCATAACTGAACTTTCCTTCAAAATTATTACTTTTTACAGGGTTTTTATCAAATAAATAGCCTTACACCAGGGTGTAAGATATGGACAATTTATTACATCGAACATATTCCTTCATACATTTCCAGGCTCCTTTTTCTATTCATGATTCGGGTCAGTTCTGGAGAATATTTTCCCCTGAAGCTAAATGTGTTAAAATGCTGCTTACATTCATTCACATAACATTACTGCAATATCCACGACCTGCCTCCACTGGAACAGGGCAGAGACCAGAGGAAAGTAAATGGGACAGCTGTATTAGAAATGGGAGCTCATGGAGGAATAGTCCTGGGAATCTGAAACACGTCAGACACAGTTTGAAGAAAGTAAAAGCGGAGGTCAGAGGTGACCAGTGGCATCATTGTATTTAGAGCATGGTAATGGTGTATATTAAATTTCAAAAATACCTCGCTCAAACTCAAGGGCACCACACAAAGTGGGACAGAAGGCTGTTAAAAAAATAAAAAAAGATTAAAAATGAAAGTAGCTCTGTAAAAGAGAGACAAAAACCATAGTTGTCTGAGCAAAATGGTGATGGTATCATAGCAACTGGCAGATGTCCAAAATTTAACTGTCTCCAAACACGTTGCTGCTTGTCTGGTGTGGAGATAGGTGGAGATGGGTGACTGGGGGGTGGGGACAAGGAGTCCAAGATCCAAGGGTGCAAAAGACCACTGGGCGGGCAGAGAGGGTGGAACAGGTCAGCCAAGTGTGCAGTTGCTGAATTTTTAGCAGGAGAGCAAAAGAATCTCAGAGGAAATGCAGGGTTTTGACAGGTGAGTTGTTGCAGCGTTTTGGTATTGTGCAGTCAAGCAAAATGATAATAATAATAATAATAATAAAATATAATGATAATAAGACCCTAGCAACAAGATGCCAGACATATAGAAAGCAATTAAAGGCCTTGCTGGTGCCACTATACCAGGTTCCCTGTTACATTTGTGACAGAAATACAGATGAGTGACAAAACCAACCTAAAGTTAAGGTGTTGAATCACTTCTTGGCATAGTTTCTACAAGTCTCCAGAACTTTACTGGAGGGGTGAACACCATTCATCCAAAAAATATTCCCTCATTTATTGTTTTGATGATGGTGGTGGAGAACATTGTCACTCTAAAATCTTGGATCACACAGGTGGTCAGCAGGGTTGAGATCTGTGTTGAATTTAGGAGTAAAAAGTTATTCACCAAGTGTTAAAAATAAGTCACATTTATCAAGCTTCCTACTTACAGCTAAGTGTTAAGTAATCTTTTAGACCAGTTTTCAAGTGATCGATTAATCACATGGGTGATCAGAGCAGGAATAGCCAATCAGAGACAAGGATTTACCCTGCATCTGCCATATTGTTCATTCTTAAACAAATCCTAGGAATTTACTCAGTGATGTTATTCTGGAAAAATTTGATTTATTTATTTATATGAAATACCTTTCCACGGGGGAACGGACTTCCACACAACACCATTGTGTGCAGACAAGAGAACGCCATGGCGGGACATACCGGTGGCGATATCCATACACAACAGCTCATTTAGCTTATACTCACTTCAGACGACGAGCCACCGGGATGTCCCGCCATGGCGTTCTCTTATGGAGCGCACACAGTGGTGTTGTGTGGAAGTCCGTTCCCCCGTGGAAATGTGATTCCCTCCCGTTAGAATTGTGTTTCCCGTATAGCGCCGCCCCTCGGTGGTTTGGGTTAGGTTCAGCCTTCATCTGCTTTTTGCCTGGACTGGCTGTTTTCCCA
Organism: Maccullochella peelii; assembly: GCA_002120245.1. Classification (NCBI taxonomy): domain Eukaryota; kingdom Metazoa; phylum Chordata; class Actinopteri; order Centrarchiformes; family Percichthyidae; genus Maccullochella; species Maccullochella peelii. The sequence continues at coordinate 7,084 of LKNJ01000715.1, forward strand.
ACAGAAGAACAACTCTACCACCTAGCAGTAGCTTACAAAAGGAACGTGTTTGACTTAATTCAAGTTAATTTAATTATCCTTGTGAAGAGGTCCCAATTTCAGACAGACTTACTTTTTGTAGGAAACGAATGTGGTAGAGTGTGTGCAGCTTAAAATCACAAAGCAGTGGATGAATGCAGCCCACCTAGAATCACTTAACCTTGTGTATGCTAATGTGTTGGTGTGAAGCGGGGCCACAAAAGACCAATTATAGAGTAGATTCAAACCTTGTGCGGTTAAAGAAAACTGCCACAATCAACTGACGAACAAATTGGAGACATCAGATTTTGGGACTTAACATTTAATGCGCTCCCTTTACATCAATGACTCAGCTCTTTTATCAGTAAATCAGATTTTTATCTTCAGCTGAGCCAAAAATACCTCAAAAACTCATCACTTTTTTTTGGACTTGTGCTTTTAATCAGATGTACCTTCCAGCGAATGCAGCTCCCTTATTAGCATTCACTGCATTCACCTCGGTGCACTGCTGGCTGCTCTCGTTCCCACTCGCAGCGCTGTCTTCTTCACTGTAGGATATGATACATAATGCATGTACTCCAATGACTCCCCTCTCGCTCCCTCTTTTTCCTATTCTATCTCCCCATCCTGTGGTCCAGTGAGAAAAATGGGGAAAAGGACACAATATTAACAGAAAGAAAGAGATTCCTTCCCTGCAAATCCAGCCTACTGATCCAACCTCAAGCCCAATGCGAACAGCAACGCACCAGAAAATATATATAAATTACCTTCGTGCAAATGTTGTTTAAAACAACATGAATTTCTCTGTGAAAAACTGCAGAGAACAGAATGATGGGGAAAACATCAGGTCAGGTCAGATAAAAATCACGTTTTTGAGACAAAGCGATGACATGAAGCAGCACTGAGGAGAATAAAAAAACACATTAAATCTCACTTTTGGGTATTTTGCTGAGGTTTCTTACAGGGTTAATCAATTTTGTTTTAACAACTTTCGTCTCAGTTTCTTAGATTTGTCCATTGTTTCATTAGGCAAACTCATCTGGAAGAGAACAGTACATTTATTACCCAAACTGTATGCTGTAAACACACACACACACAGATCAACTTCCTGGTTAAACTTTGACCTACTGTACTTGCTAAATATGTGCACACGCATACAGTTTTCCTGTTAATCCGATTATTAAGGACATTTTCGGTTTTACCTCCAAATAAAGTGGTTTAATATATCTGGCTAGGCTGACTTTGCAACCCGTCTGTCTGCTGTTTGTTGTAGTGATGTCCCGGTGTTCTCAGATCTCAGCAATTAATTTGGCGAGTACAATGTTATCATGACGGATAGCCACAATGTTAGTAAAGGATCAATCATAAAATGGTTGAATCATTTTCACAATAGTGTGTATCAAACAGCAGAGAAAGTTAACAATTTGACTTCAACTCCCAGATGTCCTACAGTAAGCAGTGTGCAGTGAACTAAACACTGCTGCCATCTTTGCAGTGAATGTCCACTGGCATTGAAGTTACTCCTCCCCATTAATTTGAATGAGCACAGAGGTAGAAATGTTACCAGCATCATGCAAATGAGAGCTGACAGTTGCCTGGTGTGTGTTTGGTTGACAGCTGCTTTTAAAGAGATCCAAATTTCACCTGTTCCTCCACACAAAAAAGAAACCGAACCGTCTGCAGTTTCCTAATTATCTATGATGCATTATTGAAGGACAAATGTAAATACATGGAAGAAAGTCTCCAGAACGGTGGGAGTGGATGTTGAGTGAGGACTGGAGACATAGTTTTAGCCATGAAGATTCCCAGTCATCCATGTAGTGGTATATCTAGAAATACTGAGTCAAAAGCAACTGGATTCACATGTGACCTCTGATCTTCAGGTGACATCAGTAGGTGTTTTTTGGACCAAACAGTTCTGGAACTGCCCACTGGGGGGCTCCCCCGAGAACTACATACCCTCATAGGCTTTTTTCTGTTTGCATTCGCACCGCTAATTGGAACGCTGAAGTGACGCAAGCCGGCCGGCGGTTGGTTTAGCAACGTCACACACAAGATTTTTATATTTCGCTTTGACAAGTCAAAATGGCGTATTTTCCCCCATCGCATATCCGCTCGGTAAAGCCTGGACTTCACGGTCGGTCCATTTGTCCGTGTTCTGGTCCATTTTTTAAGGCTACCGTTACGAGCTGTTACATGGGTTTTTAAAGATGGCGGTTGCCGGTGCTGCATTGGCTCAAGTGTTCGACCAATCATCGTACACTTACGTCACTCAAGGTTCCTCTTGTGCTGCTGAAGTAGGAGCTAAAAAAGTCCCTCAAAACGTCCTCCAACTGTTTTTAGAACTATGAAAAAGTTCCTCCGGTCCAGAACAGAAATGACAATACTTGGGACGCCTCACCAGTCAAGACTAACTAGACTTTAAAAAGCCTCTTGGGTGAATGTCTTAAACAAAACAGAAAATCCAGTTGTGCTGGTTCTTCTGGCCATTCTTTATTAATTTAGTGAGTTTGAAGAATGTTGTGCATCATATTTATCTGTCCAACACTCCTCACTGCAGTCTGAGCAGCTTATTTATTTACTGATTCTGGGCCGATGGCACTAGCTTCTTCTGCGTTAGGCAGAGGAATCTATTAAAGTCATTCTTTTCCTTCCCAGCTTGTTTCGCCTAAAAAAGAATATCAATTAGAACGTGGCTTTGAGTGTCTCATCTGAAACAGTTGCTCACTGTTTGCTCTTAGCTAGTGATTGACGATAACTAATGTCATTAGATTAGCTGCCTAGCAACAGTAAAAGGACGCTGCCAGTGCTTTTGCCTGTGCAGATTCAATCTAAAGGCAGAGTGATGCTTATCTTTCCTCTCACATTCCTTCTTGTTTTCTCCATCTTTCCACACGAGACATCTTGTATCAATTAATTCCCCTCAGATTGGAATATCTATTATCATCCTTTCCTTCTTCCTCCCTCCCTGTCTCTGTGTTTCTCCCTCTGTCTCCCAGCTTTCTCAGTGCTTCTCTCTAAATAAACCTCATCAATCTACTGCAACAACAAAGTCTCCACAGTCTGCAGAGACGGTCCACATCATGCTCTGCTGCACCTCAGACACCGCTCAGCTCATGCAGGCCTGAGGTGAGGATTCAGAGGCTGTTCAGCCCTGCAAAACCTTTCTCTGACAGATGACAGAGAGCAGGTTTCAGGCCAAGAAACTTTAATTCAAGGACGCAACCTGCACAGTATAAAAACTAATCTTGTGCCAGAGGTTGTTACAGAGGGTTACATTACAGTTCTCTCATTGGACTTTGAAATGAGACCGGTAAAATAACAGCATTAGTCGTTTGTGTAAAAGCTTAAAGCAACTTCTGTTTATGTTGTCCTGACAAGAGACCTCTGCATCCTGTCTCCTAACAACAGTCAACATTGGTTCCTTTTAACCACCATGAACACAATCTTCCTCCCATTTCAACCAGGTAGTTTAAGCTGCCTAAACTTGAGCAAACTTTAGAGAAGATTAGAAAACACTAATACCATTTGAAAAGGAAAAAGGGAAGGGACCAGAGGGAAATAAAAGAATTGGAGATCTTGAGTCAGCACATATGCAGCAAGACACACTGCAAATATAGACAGCACAGCCAAATACAGGAACACACTGCAAATGCTGTATTGCATTGTACAGAGGAACACAACATAAGGCTGTTACTTTTACAAACCGAGTCTTGTCTTAAAGTTACCAAACTGCAAACCATTCTGTGATGGTTGTAAAGGCTGGTGGGAATAAAACAGCGCAAGGCACCCCCTGTATCTGCACCTTTGTTCCTGCCGGCTGCACTGATTGTGCCGCTAAACTCCTCGCTAACCAGACGCTGCCGCTGCTTCCTCCAGAGTGCGTCCGCCTTCAGCTCAGGGTGCTGCTAGCATGACCAAAGGCAGTATGACGTGAGCTATGGGAGTTTCGTTAAGGGTGGCTGCACAAAAAATAAATGGAAACAACATACAAATTAATAATACACATTTTAAAAAGCTGTTTCATGTGGAGTTATTTTGTGAGGTTGTGAACTATTATTTACAGTTGAAACTACAAACCAAACATCCAATTCCTCTGATAACTGAGAAGCAATTACTCTGTAAAATAAAATTGTCTCTCTTTCTTTTTTCTCACTGTGAATGCCACTAATGGAAGTTGCACAGCCCACTCATGGACCCTTAGCATTTGAAAATGGCTTCTGTAATACTCATTAGCATTCATTTCATGCAGGAAGGAAAGAGAGATAAAGAGAGAGAGGGAGAGGCAGAGAACATAAACAAAGACTGAGTGAATGGGCAAATTTGAGGCAGAATAGTTTAGCAAATGAGCTGACAATGAGAGTTTCACCCATCAACTGAACCGAGGCTCCAGCCTCCCAGGGATCCTGCTGTCTGCGTGAAGCTTTTCAGAATATGTCATAATAATAGCGAGCAGCACTGAAATAAAAGAGGAGGCTAAAACTATTAATGTCTCTTGTCTGTTGTGTACTCGCCAACAGCTTTTATTCAGTTACAGATAACAAAAGGCCACCAGAGAAATGTGCTCCCTGTCTTTTTATTTAGGCATTGCGTTGTGAGGCTGACATGTTTACTGAAGATTTGTGTTGTAACAATACTTCCTGGGTGGGAGAGTTCCATCTATTCATGTAATGTAAATACCTACTGTATCATATTTGATACACACACATTCAATATTATATTATGGCAAAATGAATTACAGAATTTTTAGGAATTATATACTGCTTTAATCCAGGAAATGTTCATTTTGAAATATTAGTAAAAATACACGTTTTAAATTTTACCACAACTTTCTCAAAATTAGCAAACGGAGTAGAATGTTAAGTCATGTGGGTTGAAAAAAGGAGGCAGCCATCTTGAATTTGGTAAAGCTACTTCCTGCACTGCACTGACAATCCACTAGAGGGCAGTTAACATGTGACGGATTGTATGCAATAGGCGTTTCAGGTCATTATTGATCTTGCTGATGATCTCAGGTCTCAGAAAGTCGTGTATCAGATATGATGTAAACAGCATTATATGGAGATAATGTGCTCTGCTGTCCTTGTTGCTCATGATTCTCCATCCACCATTTCACCTAAATTTAGCTTTTTCTTCTTTGCCTTTTGCCACACAGCTTGCAGCATATGATTATCCACCCATGAAATTGGAATAATGGTTAAGGCCACATTAATATATTAATTAAAAGTCTTTAGAGTGTGTGCTCCAGCAAGCATGTCATCAGTCTCATCTCCACTCAGGGTTTTCAGGTGGAGGTGGTGGAGGTGGTGGATGGCAGTATAGCGTGTCTGACTTCAGACAAAACAAAGTGTTTGCTTTTCCCAAACAAAATGACCAGCACAGAAAGACTCACCATGAAGTGGTATCAAGTGCGTGTAGCCAAGGTGAACAGTCCTGTAATATTGCACACTCAAAGAACCAGAAGAGGCTCTTCACATGTAAAAAATAAAAATAAGCGGCAAAAGTTGTTTTCCATGAACCGCGGCTTGTTTTGTTTAACCATCACCATGATCTTTCCCAAACTTCAACCAAGCATTTAACCACACCTCAACCACACTGTGGTAGCTATGTGCTGGTATGACAGGAATAATTAGTAAAAAAGAATCATCTGTCTGATTAATTAATTAATATCCTCTTGCGACTGCCACTAACAGAAGAAGCTTTACGTGCCTCTGCACAGTACATCTACATGCACTGTGTGCACAGGCAGGCAGCCCACACAGTCACATCTGTAATAGATCAGGCTCGAAGGTGGAGGACTGGTCATAATCTCACTGCAGCCGGCGGAGCATCTTCTGAGGTGAAAATGTCGACCGCTCTGAACGACTTCAATCTGCCCCGGTGCCGCCGGAGCGCAGGAAGCCTCGCCTCTGCCCAATCTAATCTTCAATGTAATCCACAGCCCGACTGCTTTCCCAGCATCACCATCTGCACCGCCGCCTGAGCCATTTGGCAGCAGAAAAAGCACAGGAGTGGTCAAAGAGGCTAGAGTTTGTCACTTAGTGTCCAGTGGAGCAGTGCTTTTAAATTCAGGCTGCCGGAGACTTTGATGGATTTGTCTCGCTTATTACCAAATCCCACTGCAGAGGAAGGCTACACACAGGGGGGAGCAAGTTAGCAAACTTTTTGGGGAGATAAACACAAGTAGGTCGTCACCATCTGAGATGGAAACTAAGACGTAGAAAAATGTAAACGTGAATATCAACTTGCAAAAGCTTGAAAGTCGGTGGAGAAAGATGTTTGTAGGTTTTTCTATGTTGAGACTGCAGCTTTGAGCAGGAACCATTCTCTAAACTGTCCTTGGTGGTGCATTTAATAAGTCTTACAAAACTATTCTGTATTAGCGATATATTTTGAATCTCAGTTATTAGAACCAAGACATAAAGGAGCTCTACATTCATAAACACTAGTGAAAAGTAAAAACAGTGTGGAGATTGATATGGTGGATGGGTGTCAGATTTCTATTATTTAGCCGTGACTGCAATCTTTTCCTAAACTTAACCAGGTGGTTGTTAACCCTTACCATATTTCTGACAATCTGTATTTTCAGATATGAAGCGATTTTTTATGTTAAAGCCACCCAAGTCAACATTTTCATATTAAAGACGGGTCAAACTCAGTTACATTTTGGTTTTAAGGCATGCAGATTTACAGCCAACCTCGTTTCCAGCAGCTTTTTTCAGTGGAAAACAGCTCTGATAACCCCACTGCGAGCTACCTGCCCAGCACCAAACGTCTGACTGCAAACCATACTGCAATGGTTGTAAAGGACGGTGGGAATCAAGATCGTCCATTGTCTGACACCAGAAACAGAAAACATGTAAATGAGATTAATTACATCGTGAATTCGACGGCATTATTAGACAGTATAGATGAGACTTCACTGAGGTTTAGTGGGCTGTGTCTGCCTGCTGCTGTTAAGACAACAATTCTGTCGTCTTCAACTTTCTCTGTAATCACTCATTTTAAATATCAATACAGCCGATCACACAGCTGCTGTCAATAATATGAAATAAAGATCTGATTGCCACCACAGCGCGGCAGCTTGGATGACATTTGAGCCGGGATTAAATCACAGAGGCTATTTCTTCCTCAGTCTGTAGTCTGACAACAGAAACAGAAAATTATTTTAAATATATTTATATTTTATTTCAGCTTTCCCTTGTGAGATTTAATGTAAAAAAACAAAACAAAAAAAAAAAAAACAAGGAGGAGGAGTTGATGGAGACTCAAGCAGACTATTGACTAGAGGATACTGGACTTAGCATTCATTTGGAGTCATGTTTGTGTCCTGAATGTAACGTTGATTCGGTGGCGGTGTGAGGAAGGGTGGATAGCAGAGCATGGTTGAACACACCTGCAGCTTGCAACCTGCCTGCCAGCTGCATTACCATGTGACAAAATATAATGGTGACAAGCTGTTTAAGTTCCAAGTCTTGCCTGGGATTTCACATTTCAATCTAAAAACTAATTTGCAATGAAGACAAAGAATCGGATGTGAAAAGGAAAAACACCCAGCTGATGCTAAAACATGACGCAGTCATACACAAAGTCATCTACATCTAATTCAAGCATATAAAGGAAACAATTTCAAAGTGAGGACAGGCAAGAAATTACATATTTAGTAAAGTAATTGTAACTCTTACCGGACATCGAAGGGGTTGAAGTGAACTTATGAGAGAAATTTTCATTTGCTAAACAGCTCAAGGTTTATCAGTGGGTACAGTGGTTTTAAATTGAGTTTTACAAGTTTACACCTTGAAACTTTAATGGATTAGTCTCACTCATTACGCTGTCTGCCTGCTCCACTTACCAAGATACATGTTTATCTTTGAAAAATAGACGAGGTTGTCAAGCTCAGTGTCAATTATTTTACCTGTGGCTCTGCAACTATGGTGATATTCAAGGTGAGGGAAAATTGAAATTTTAATGAATTAGTTCTACACGCTGCATTATGGTGGGTCAGGCAGGGGTTATCAAGATGATGATAAATCGCATGGTGTGAAGACAGTCAAGGTGAGGACAGAACTGCTGTCCTCTGGGGAGACGTAAGAGACCGAAACTTCTTTGCTTTTAAAGCCTCACACCATCCGATCTCATGCGCCAACGCTCAGCTGTGAACACACTCCCAATAAGACACCTGCATTCCCAGAGGGACTCAGAGACACAAGGTGACTGAACAAATGGATGAAACAATGAAGGGGGAGAGACAGCTCGCTTTAGTTCAAGTTGTGAGTTTGGTATTGTTGTAAGCAGAAAGCTCTAGAAAGTGAGGACAGAGCAACAAATGTGATCTGGGAGAAGATGAGACTGCTTTTAAAACACCATCTCACAGTGGAACACAGCACAGCGAGGCCGCCACAGCCCCCTCAGGGATTTATGGACAGGACGTAAACAGCGGTGAGTTGTAGCTGTCAGGCATCTGAAGGTCAGCCGCACTTTGCTTGTATGTGTCCATCACCTAAATGCACATTTTACACATCAGTTAACGTCAGTCAGAAAATAGTGTGCAGTCAATTCTCTGATCCAGTGACTTAAAGGTTCATTCCATTACAGCTGCGAGTGGAACAGATCCATACATCTTTATACAGTGGAATCTCTTAAAACAGTGTCTTTAGTGTGATGGCGCTGCAGTGAACACTTTTACAGACTAAAGCTGCTTCAATCAATGTGTGGCTGGTAAAGTGCAAAACAGGATACAGCCACCACAAATCACTCAGAGCCTAGTTCCCGCTAACGCACACATGCACATCCAGCAGACACGGAGCGACACTGACACTGATTTGAAGTCCTGTTTGTGTCCACATTCACAACTTTCACTCTGCTTTTAGCTCTGGTTTGGTTCTTCACCGACCCCTGAGAAAAATATCGTGCTCTTTTGGTGCTAAATGTTCCACTTTATTCACCAGCTAGTTGCTAACTTTGTCTGAGTGCTGTGTGGTGCTGGGCAGGTTGGGCAGGTTGGGCACAGTGGAAGGAAACGGGATCAATGAGAGTGCTGAGACTGAACCGTACAGTAAACGTGCTGAAAAGACCAAAGCTATGACCCTAAAGCATTTCTGCTAACGCTAGCCTACGTGAGGCTCTGCTAACATAGCATGCTAACTGTTAGTCATCTTTAATGATGGAATGAAGCTGTATTTCTGCTAGCCTTGGGGAACAGTAAAGTGTTTGCTAAAGTTTGTGCCTTTTTTCTGTCCTTCTCAACATTCATGATAAATCTAATAATAGCCTTTTGCTATTGGATCAGCGATTATCCTTTCATTGAAGATATATTCCTTTTGACTCTTTTTCAGTTTCTCTAGTCCCGGTGCATTTTTGACTATTTATTATTGTGCTACATATGTTGAGACATGTAAATATGAAAATACACTTTGTGGAAGCAGTTTTGCCTTTCCACAGAAATGCTACAGAATACGACATGGACAAGTCGTTCCTTCGTAACTAGTCAAAATTTTCTGTACAGTATTGTTAAGAGTTACAGCACATTTAATAGCCACATACAGTGGAATTGAAAGAATTGACATGGTTTGGTACCGATAAACGGTAGCTCTCTGTTCTATGTGAATAAAATGAATCTGATTCTTTTCAGCAGCATAACAGGTGATTGTTTCTTTTGTCCATATTCAGGGACACTTTGTGATACCAAGAAAAGGTTTCATATGCGGAAGAGCTTAAAAATAAGTGTATTTACAGGGGAATTTCAACAAGTGATTTCATTGTATACCATGCAGTGCTTCTACAGGTTAGGTAGACAATAAAAGCACGGAAGCATGAAACTGACCTCCACAACAGCTGCTACAACTGTATACATCCCAAAATGTTTGTGGGTCATGAAAGATCAGATAAAACACAGTGAATTAGTAATTTAAAAAGGGTTTCGAACAGAAGCTCTGCATTTGCATCATCAAACCAAAACTGACAGTGACCTCGAGGCTGTGCAGACAAAAGGGCAAATGTGGTTGTGAGTCAGGTAATGGCATAAAAATGTAAAAGGGACCAAATGTAGATGAAGGTTACTGTGATTTACATACTTGAATCTTCTCCAAAATAAGCTTTAGCAAAGGGTCAACCACTAGATGCTCACCTCCCCAAAAACAGAAAGCCAACCTCTCCCTTGTAATTTGTCATGTGAAAGGATACAGATGTTGATATTCACCAAAACCAACAATGTGTTAGTCCATCTCTGAATACTTTGACTTCCCTACCCTGTATGTGGCGCTCAGCCCCAAGATCATTGGTTCTTACTGAAGATATAAATATTTAAAAACAGGTCATGAATATGATCTTTGATTTAAAAAAAGGCTACATCATTTCTTTAATAGCAACTGTAGTTTTTATCAAACGTTAAACAGGAAGAAGTAGTGCATTTGTTGGTGTCACGGTTTTGGTCCCTGGGTGCTCTTATTTTGAAGTTTGGTCTTGTGTCCCGCCTCCTGTCTCAGCCCTCAGTGTTTTCACCTGTGTTTGTACCACACCTGTGTCTCGTCCCCTCATCAGTGCTTTCCCTATTTGTACCTGTCCTTTTCAGTTGGTTCTCGTCGGTTCATTGTTCTTGGTCTTGTTCCTATTGTGTGTTGTGTGTTCTAAGGTCACCTGCCGGACCGCTTCCTGGCTTACCTACTCACCTGCGTGCCAGCTATCCTGCGTGCCAGCTATCCTGCCTGCCCTGCCTACCGGCTTACCTACTCACCTGCGTGCCAGCTATCTTACCTGCCTGCCCTGCCTACCGGCTTACCTACTCACCTGCGTGCCAGCTATCTTACCTGCCTGCCCTGCCTACCGGCTTACCTACTCACCTGCGTGCCAGCTATCCT
>LKNJ01000715.1:18280-156995 GCA_002120245.1 Maccullochella peelii
GTGCCAGCTATCCTACCTGCCTGCCCTACCTGCTTGCCTGCTCCTCTGCTTACCTGCCTGCCGGTTTGCCTGTTGACCTTCCTGCTTTCCCCAATAAACCTCTCTCTGTGATACCCCCAACTGCTGTCTGCGCCTGGGTCCTTCCCTCACCTGCTCCCCACATTGTAACAGTTGGGGACTATTTTCAGAGATGGATGTGGTGCACTAGTAAATATTTATGGCAGCAGGACGGTGTACTGATTGACTCAAAAACACTACAGTGTGTGTTCATGGTAATGAAGGAAGACGGCTCATTGATGTGTTTTTTATTAGTTTTTGGACAACGGAGCTCTATGGCACAGAGGAAGAAGATACAAGATCAGCCTTTGGCCACACAGACAATATCTGTCAGTAGGGTCGCTGTTGGTTTTGGTGTTTTTCTGGGTATAGAATATCAAACTTCTTTAAAGTTTAAAAAGGTACCGATTTTGAAAGTTATGGTTTCATTAAAACACTTTCCAGAACCATCTCTAAACCTTACAGGCAATGAGTATTTGAAACTCAAAAGATAACAGCAAGCCATGCAGTTGATGGTTCACAATACTGGCAGCTTTTTTGTTCCAATTCAGCTGCTTTAAACTAAACTCAATGTTACAGTGCATAGTACGGCGGCAGGGGAAGTTCTCAAATGCAGACAGGCAAGAAGGCTCAAGCAGTTCAATTATTTATTAATAGCTTACACGCAGGTACAGGTAGGCAGGCATATTGACAGGCAGGAGCACAGGGAACAGAAAAACTAACCAGAACAATGAACCAACAGGGAACAAAAGAAAGGGACCGGTATGAACAGGGAGTGCCTGATGAGGGAATGAGGTGATTAGACAGATGGGAGTGGCAGGACCTAGACTGGAAGGGGAGAGTCTGAGGGCAACTGGTGGACAACATGGGAACTGGGAAAGCATGAATTCGACCTGAGAGGAGTCACAGGGAGACCGACCATGACACTCAATTTAAAGTAAGGTAGCAACTGTCTAGGCCTGAGATAAACCCAGCTAAGCCTAAACTTTAATTCTACTTACCGGCATAACAGAAACAGTGTTCAACCCTTTAAACCTCACTGACCAGTCATTACAAAGTCATGCTGGCACTGTTGATGAGCACAATGTTAGCTGCGATCCCAAAGTTACCAAATATGTGAGTTTGGGAGAAACGTGATACACGAAACATCCAGAATATTTGGAAAGGTGCAGCAACTAAAAACATGGACTGTTGGGTTTGAACTTTTTCGCTGAGTGTAAACATCATATAGCTTCAATATACAGACACAGAATATTTGTATTTTGTTCCAGTCTGATTTTTCTTAAAATTGTCTTGCTATTGATTTTTCTTTAAGAAAGTGTTTTTTTTTCCTTTGGGTATAAACTCCAACTCATGCACAGCAACACAATCTTCTCCACAACACCACTTCCAATGAGCTCATAGAGGAAATGCAGCAGCTCAGTGGAACCTTTTTTTCCCTCAAACAATTACGATAACATGGTTTTATATCAGTGCAGGACCGCACTGTGTTTTCAATACCCAACCAAAAGCATTTCTTCTGAGTACTCAGACTGTTAATCCCTGGAGAACTGTGCTGCCTCACTCCTCTTTACCTTTTCTCCTCTTTCCTTCCCTTTCCATTCCTCCTGTCCCTCTGTCTCTGCAGTTACAGTGGGCTGTGGCATGTCTCTCTGCTCTCAGAGCCCCTCTGGCTCCCAGTTATCACTCATTTATTCTCTAATCTCTCCGTCCGCAGGAGCAGTCTTGGTCTGGCTCCATGTGGCAGAGAGCTGAGGTGGCAGCTGGCCCTTTATCACAGCACTGAACCCGGCCAGGTTACACACCAACATAGGCGTAATAAAAAATCAACATGCTGGAGGATGAACAAACACTAAGACACATTAACAGACACACGCGTTATTTTGACAGTTCAAACTCTACCTAAAAAGAATCAGCATGGCCCGAGGGACCGATACACATCAAGTCAGCAGGCACTTTGTAAAATATTTACAAGCAGGCTGGTCAACTCTGCTGAGGACATATGTGAACCCAGAGAGGGTTGCTTGGTTGGGGCTGTTAATGGGGTTCCAAAGTCCAATCTATCACCTTGTAAATTCAGTTTCTACATAAAAAGTTTGGCTTATCAAACCCGTCTCTTCCCCTGCTGTCCTTGTTTCTATGGGAACTGCCCATTGTTCCAACGGTCCATTATTCCAGAACCCCAATAATCAAAAAAAATGTCTCATTGGACCGAAAGCCCATTCGTCCAACAACCAGTTAAGCCAAAAACAAACGGCCATTGGTCCGAAGGCCCATAGCTCCGAAAATACCCACTCTAGCTAGTTAGCCTGTTGGAGAATGAAACACTGTAATCACTTAATGGCACTAAGATATTAAATGAATTACGAAATAGCAGTGATATTTTAAAATCAGTAACAATTTTAATGTTTGTATTTTGTGTTTATCCTTTTTACCTTGAGTGTGTGCTTGGTGAAAAAAGACATTTCCTCTCTAGACTACCCACCACGCTCCATTGTGTAGTTAAATCCCTTCTAGGCAGGCATCAGCAGCGTTGTGTTTAAGTCCCATTGTCTGAGTCGACAAGTGATTAAATGAGTATTACATCCATGAAAAGGGAGAGGACCCCGGTGACGATACTGTTGGTGTATGATAATAATGAGGGATAACGGATGGTCCGCCTCATCCAGCCTGCTGTTTTCAGGCCTGACCAGCAGCTGTGAGGGACAAGGACCAAAAACCACGACAGAAAACACAGAATACTTAATAACTGTTAATGCCTGTCAGCTAAACCTGACTGACACTCTCCCCGTTTCTTGCTCTGTTTCTGACTAGACCCGAAGTCAACTGCATAACTATTGTTTAAACATCAAAACCCTTAAAAGAAATTTCCATCTGTAGTCTGAATATTGATGTTACCAGTGCCATTTCTTATTTGGAGAGGGTGCACACAGCGAGCTGCAGATCAATGCAAGTCCATCAAAATTAAAACATGTTGATTATCCAGATGACTTTTTCCAAAACAGTGTATTTAAATCACCTCCGTCGCTTCACATTTACAAATAACCCTAACTAATGTCAAAATCCATCTGCGCTTCAGCTTAATACATTCATCCGAGATCTATACTTCCAGTTGTTCTCAAAGAAATCCTGTTAATGGAGAACAAATATAATCCAGTACAATTCTCTCTGACAAACATACCTTCTCAATTACCATATATTTCAGGGATGAGAGTGGATGATTCATTTTACTTTAAAACTTAACTTTTATGTTCAGCTATTGTTTGTTTTCTTGTTTTTCCTAGATATCCTTTTCCACAAGGGCATGCTAATCAGTAAACTTCACCTTTTGTAGTGCATGAGATCACACCTCTGATTTGTATTTTCTTAACCAATGAAGAAACTTTGTTTTGGAAAAGTGATATAGATAATGGGTTTGAAAGAACACAGAATTTGTTAACTTGTGTTGAAAAACTGTTTTTGCCACATTGACGGGTTGAAAAAGTGCATTTGTTAGGGAATGATGTAAAAAACCAATGTATTTTTTAAGATATATTTTTCTAAAAGTTTTGGTATGACCTAAGCATAAGGAGATTTTGTAAATAGAACGTTTGAAGAAGATAGTAAAGACTGTAAAATTGTGTATGTATGATATGACAGATCAATGTGTTGTAAACCAGAAACAGCCTCCAACACCACCCTGATGAAGGCAAGATAGCTGAAAACGTTTGGTGAATAAAGCATGGTGTACTGGAGAAGAGTCGTGCAACGTGTTTTAATTTTGATGGACCGGTGCCGGTACTACCAGTACACTTCCAGTGCTTACTAAAACTGAATGAATGCTACACCCACAACTTATAACAGTCCCCATGTTTGACCAGACAGCAATACCCAATACTAACTAACTTCAGTTAGTTCTTGTGCCCTTAAAAAGTCCTACCTAGGGAGTTCATGGAAGTTTCTTCAAAGTACAGGCACATTTTCCTAAAAACACCCAAAAAGGTTCCATGGTGCCTTTAAAAGTTCCTGTGTTGGAAAAAGGCCAATACAGCGACAAAAACACAAACTGTTCATTATCGTTTTCCATCTCCTTCTCAAACGCACATCACATCAGAGAGGTTCAAGGTTTCTATACGTGTAAAGATGATAACGGTACACCTCCTCTAGTGTTCAAACCCAAGATTGAGATTCCCAGAGGAGGCACAGAAAACCACAGTTATGGTTTCACCACCAAACGCTGCACTTCAATTTAGGTGGAAACAAGCTGCTCAAGAATCAATAGTTCAGCACAGCAGAGGATTGCATCTTTGAAAGTGTTGCTGCTTTGTGACTAAAGCGTCTCTCTTTACAAATCACTTCAATACCCCTGCCACAGAGAGCTCCATTTTCACGGCAACAATCATTTGGTTGGAACAGGCGTACCATTTTCAAACGGGGAATATCTCATTGTGAAATGAAGCTTTTCAGACGAAGAATTCTCTATTTGCTGTGATTACACTTCTTCTACACAGCTATCTGATTATGCTGCTTCGTTGTGAGCCCGTTTCCCCTCAGCTTTTTACACCTGGGAACCAAAATATAAGCAAAAAAAAAAAAAAAAGACATGGAAAAATGTCTTATTCATGAACTCATTTTATTTATTTTGCACGCTCACTAATGTTTAAAACATGTTTTCATGCAAATGTGTCATAAGCGAAGACATGAAGCAGATTGCTGATTTAAGAGAAACAGCAGGAAGAATTGGAAAACTTTAACCAGGATTCATTTCCATTTTAAAGATCTGTCAGTGGAAATTAGGTTATTTTGTCTTTGTACTTTTACATCACAGTCTTTTACTCTGTTCTGTCTCTTTTACTTATTTTAAGTTTAAGTTCATACAAGGCAAGGCAGCTTTACTTATATAGCACATTTCAAACACAGAGGCAATTCAAAGTGCTTTACATGGGCAAATAAAATCAGATTAAGAAAAAATAAAATGAAAGATACATAAAATCAAATAAAATACAGTTACAGTGCAGCAAAAAGATGTAGCGGCCAATGCAACAAAGGAAATAAAATTGCATTAGAGAAATCAGTCATAAGACTCGTAGATTAATAATATTCCCAATTTTATCAGTGCTTTATGATTTTTCTTTTGTTACTAATTCTTAAATTTTCTGATTTTTGCAGTGGAATATGAGTAAGGACCGTCCTGTAACTGCGCGCGTCTTTGAGGCTACCTCACACGTTTGAATTCTGCCAGGCTTCTACAGGCTTTATTTGCATGGGTAAAGGCCATTGTTGCAAAACAAAGAAAATGGCAATATATTAATAAGCAGAATTATAATGAATTATTATGATTAACCAGTAATATAGAAAAGTAGACTAGAAATTCATGTATGTATACATAGGAACAGTAGCCTGCAGATATTTGTGTTTTGAGATATTTGTTGCTTGATGTTGCAACAATGACTGAGGATACAAACCTTTATATTGTTGCATAAAGGAGCATACATCAGCTCTTATTATGGTTTTAGTTATTTGTGTGGACTGAATGATGCTGCACCGACAGATCACATCTATTTACATGCAGGTTGTTCAGTATCACCTCATCTCTATAAACAGATATCTGTAGGCAGGGGACAAGATTTTGGTATCTGGTTCAGGTTAGGTTTCTGTTTGTAGTCTGAGTAGTATTGATCAAGTTTGAGCGGGCTTTGGTTGCATGCCGGTAAACAGTCCGTGTGGAGAGCAAAAGAAGCGGGACGCTTGGCCGAAATGCAATCTTGTAACCCATCGGCTATCGTCTGACGATGATTTGGGGGGTTCAGTGGGTTCAGAGATTGCTAATCGGACTGAACAATGCAGACAAGCGCACAGAAGAGGAAGGGTTGGTCCAGATATCCGCTGGCTACACCGGAAGCCCCGAAACACTGGCCGTTGCCCCCAGAGGCTAAATCGTCCTCAGACAATGCAGATAGGTTCCGAGATCGGTGTCACCAGGACTTAAATTCCCTGTTAAATTTAGTATCCTTATCCAAACTGGCTTGTATTACTTTCCAATGATGAATAAAATATAATCACTTACTATTTGACTTTGAAAAAGGACCATTTTTCACTTGTTGAAAAGACAAGCAGGTGCAGCTGAGAGGATGAGGAAGTGTAACCTTCTCCTCACTCTTCTTCTTCTTCTGCTCTCAAACACGTTCCCACTCAGCTTTTTTACCCCAGCACACTCTTCTCTCCATCTTTGCCTCTTTTCTCTCTGTGTCTCTGCACCAGGCATGATTAATCGCCCACAGACGGCTGTTTACACAGTCTGATGGTTTGAACAGAAGGCAAACTCCAACTCCCTGCCTCAGCAGAAACGGAGAAGATAAGAAGAGATGAGAGGGAAGAGTTTAACTCCTGGTGAGGGAAAGTTTAGTTCCACAGTTTGGAATCGTCACAGATTCTTTGTGTTTTTCATGAACTGAATGTGGTTAATTGGTTTGTTTTTATGCTTTTAAGAATTGATTCGTTAAATAGCTATTAAAGTAAAGGCGTTTTTGGTATTCTTTTACTATTAAAGCTTATTTTACTGCCTTTTCTAGATCATTGATAGTAGAGAGTGGAGGACATACGGAGATAGATAAAGAAGGAGGGGGATAACAGAGTACATGTACTCAAGTAGTGTACTTTTTGAGGTACTTTGAGTATTTCCATTTTCTGTTGAACTTACCCCACAACATTTCAGAAGCAACTATTCTACTTTTTACTCCACTGCATTATTCTTTGCTAGCTTTACTTACTGTGTCAATTCCGATTATTGACAGAAAAGTAATACTAATAAATGTATCGGTATAGGTAAAAACAAGCTTACACTTTACTGATCCCCGGGGAAAAATAACAAGCTACCCAGCAGTATATAAAGTTTAAATTGGCTCCACATTTACTAAAGTGATGTAATGCACCAAGCTTCATCTGTAGGTGCTCTTTTATTATGGCTGTTTTGTGATTTGTTAATTTGTTGCTCTGTGATTGGTTTACTGTTAACCATGCAAACCATCACACTAGCTGTATTACTGCACAACATTCAGTATTTCGCTGCTTCATTGGCACCAATCTGAGCGCTGGACTGTTTGTGCAGTCTGTGTTTATTCGCCCAAAATAACCAATGTACCATCTGTACGGACGTTAGCTGTAAGCTAGCGGGGAACAGAGGGACTCAGAACTCACCAGAAGCTCCGGTTCTTTCCATTATTTCCCTCCAGTCTCTTTCCTTTTCCTTCTAGTCGAAGTGTGTCTATGCAGTAGACTCATAAAGCCCCAGGACAGGCGAGAATTGTCCTCGCAAGTTGAAAATGTTTCTATAGCTAGTTATGAATCCAGTTGTTTGTTGTTTTTTTAACTGTAATCCATTTTTACAATACTTGAATGATTTAGAATCACTTTTATTGAATTTGTTGTCCAGTACTGTTTTCACACTTTCACATTTGCGACCAGTACAGACTTATTAGCTGTAAGAGCCAAATATGACACAAGTCTGTAAAATGGTGTTCAGTTATGTTTTCTGTACATTTTAAAACATGAAGGTCTGAACGCCGTTTCAAAGCCATGTCCACAGAGCCATGAATAAAATTCTGGAGGCAAAAGCAATTGTGGAACTCAAACGCCCCCCCCCCTAAAAAACCGATTCAAAAATACCAAGGACATGCTCAATGGTAGCTCCAGTCCTGTGAGCACAGAAAATGTTTATACAACGTGTCAGTGAACACCAGATACCTCATTCTAAATGAAAATTAACCATCGGTAAATATTCAATCCAAAAACCTTCTCCTGGTTACAAACATTTCTTGTCCAGAGATGTTATCACTTCAAGATGTGAGATACAAAAAGATTGAAAGATTCAACACATTTAAAGAACAATATAAACATCTTTAGTCTCTGTTGTGGTTTCTCTCTGCAATGCAGCGATTATTAATGTATGATTTCTTTCATGCAGTTCCCCTTTGACTCACTCCCAACCACAGCATTAATATGCAAAGTGTTTATATGTTTGCGCTTTCTCGCTGACTTGGTCTTGAAATCTTGCAGCATGAGAAAGAATTATTAATCAGATACGAGTTTCTCTGACTGCTTCCTACTGTTATACATTAACTTGCATCACAAGCTGTTTGTGCAGATTATGAGAGGAGGATGCCGTCTCCTCGGGGTATTGCTCCTACAAAGCATCTTGCAGGAGGAGGAGGAGAAAGGAATACGCTTCAAACAGGGGAAAAAAAAGCCACTCCACATACCCCAAAAGGAATGACCTTTTCTCCACTTGTTAGTATTTTGTAAAAAACAACTACACAGAAGTTCTTTGTAGAACTTTCAAGAAATAAGAGATGGAATTATTAACAGCTTTAGGAAAGCCAGAAAATAGCCCTTGCATTCCTAGTCATTTTTTAGGTTGGCATTTATTTTATTTGAGTGGTTTCACGTCCATGCGACGTACCATCGTGCTGAAATGAGTCCAGCTGCAATGTAGTTTGATTCAATGAGTGAGAGCTTCTTTTCAAGAATGCCCAGATGCAGCGATTATTGCTGGACGTAAAATACTATGACAGTTCATGAGTATGTAAAAACAGATTTTTCCTGTAAGGATGCTTTCACACGTAACCTTTTTGGTGCACCTTAAATGACCTTTGGTGCTCCAAAGGAAGCAATTTCTATAAGCCACATGTATATAAGTATATAAGCCAAGATCATCTAGTAACTATGGCAACACGTATATGTGCTAGCATGTGAGCGCACGGGTATTTTCACTTATACAAAAGCGAAAAAGAGTTTAAACCAGAGTTGCGTTGTGCCTGCAGTGTCCTACTCCATCAGCAGTTCCCCCCCAAAAATGAGCGATCACACAGTAACTACCCCCCCGTAATATTATGGTACAAGACGTTTCAACCTGTTTTTTTAAACCCAACCATTTATGATTGACGAGGTCCAGTTATGTTCTTGATAAATTCTCATAATCATTTTTGAGTGCTTTGTGAACACAAGAGAAGATAAGTAAACAGTAAAATGATCAGTGACCAACATGTAAACTTAAGTCTAGCCCCACCCACCACTAAACTCATACAGGTCCGAGATCATGAACAGTCCCACTGCATACCTGCAAACTAGTCGCTTTTCGGTCGCTTTTTTGGAATCAAAATGTCATTCACATGAATCGTGTAGATCCGAAGTTTTTGGGGGGGGGGGGTCAAGTGGCCAGCGCAATTTCCCATAGACTGGAGTGAGAACAGAGACGTTTCAGAAAGCTGTTGTCACATAGAGATCTTCTTCCCAATAAAACATCTTTGGTGAGACCTTTGCATCTTTTGGCCAATCAGAATCAAGATAACTGCATTGTCTTCATTTCCACGGATGTTTAAAGTAAACTTTTCGCGGTACTACTACTACTACTACTACTATAATATACACTGGTTTTGAGGTAAGTCTCGTTTGCTGCCAACAACCTAATATGCTGTTTAACTTAACGTTAGGTAACTAGTTGCTAAAGTAGCGTTAACTTGCCAAATCAAGTTGAAGTGTGTCGGGATACATTTTTCCTAACGTTACCCCATCAAATCTTTCCCAGCCTGTTTATAATGGAAAGCCTGCCAGCTAACATTAACTTCACTGAATTGTGTATTACAACCATACAGTCTGATTACAACGTTACAGTTCAGAATCAAAATCATTTTGCAGAGCTAAGGCTAACTCCCACTGCGTCCATGTTGTTATCTGATTTTAATGTCCGTCATTGTCGTAATTTATGTGGGCAATTAAAACGAAAATGTAAGGAAGCACCGGCTCTGGCAGATCATTTAACCTTGACGGATGCAGTTGGGGTTAGCCTCAACAAACTTTTGTGGTCATGAAAAAGGAGGCCGTGAAGCCAGCTGATAATATTCAGCAGGAACAAGAGACAAGGCCCAGCAACAAAATAAGTTGCTCAGAGTCGGAGAGAGAAGGATGGAGTTTGACTGCCAGCCATCTACAAGTGCTGCAGAGAAAAAGGTGGAAGTGGTAGAGGAGGAAACTGGGGCAAGAAAGAGGCACATTGTTAAGCAGTGAAGACGAGCACTTGAAAGACTTGTAGAGGAGTCGGTCTAGACCTGCTCTTTATGACAAAGTGCCCTGAGATAACGTTATGATATGGCGCTATATAAATAAAACTGAATTGAACAGGCCAAAAGACTGAAGAAATAAACTAAATTTATTTTCTTCTCGGAGTGCACCAGAATTCTTCGTTTACATGTTAAAATTTTCTTCTGGGGGAGGATGGCCCCAGACCTCCCGATGGGTTGAGTTTATAAACTCATGTCACGTTTTTCACCTCTTGCAAGTTTGAAGGTATGAAGACACTACAAGACACACTGTTGTAGACGAACACATTTCCCTTTGAATTCTCGTCGTCAACCAGCTCCAAATACAGGATCGCGTTCAGATCTGTCCAGTCATGAGGATGAAATATGATGGCTCTTGTCTGAGGCAAATCTGAATCCTAAAGTTACCAGTTAGTGATGGGACATGAAGCCAGATGTTGAGGATACAAGGTTTTCAGCCACTTGGTCATTTCATTACATTTATTTAAGTCCATTCAACCACGTGGGTACAACTCAAACAATCAACTGGTCAAGACAATGTTCAGCTGTAAATTATTTGTAAGTTGTAAGTTATAAGTTGGCAGGACTAGCAGCTTGTGAGGATGATGATGAGGATGCTGATGGGCCAAACATTTTGATTATTGATATCCAGTCAGCTGTCTCAGCAGGTTTGTGGTGTCTGACAAAGACCTGGGTTTAATATCTTGAGTCAAGCGTTGCTTCCATCAACATAAAAGTCATTGCTTCCACATCGGACAGACTCACTCTTAATGATCTGCTCAACGTACGCCCAGGTACAGTGTGCCACACTACTTTATTGCAGACCAAGGTTCTGTTCACAGTGTCTTTGTACAAACGTACCACGAAGAGTGAACATGAAGTCATGTGGACTGACAGGTGAGTCATTGATTGGCAACAGTCATCCTGCATCATCATGCAGAAGGAAAATCATATACGTGTGACTGTCTGCATTTGGGTCCACTCCACACATAACAGCAGTAATGCATGACTTGCTGTCAGACTCCGTTGTGACTGAGTTGAAGGATTTATTGCAGAGAACGGTGGTAGACAGAACACGGGGGGGGGGCTTGATCCTGAGGCACTGAGAGAAGAACAGACAGGAATTACTAATAGTTGTTTCCCACTAGAAAACACACTCTAAAGACTCTAAACTCAGTCAGTAGCCTGAAGCGTTAACTACCAGTGTAGCTGCAACAGCGATGTGGGGGAGAGTAGGTGAAGAACCGGGGTAGATATACTGCAGACTGATGAGCTTGATGGAGAGCAGGTGTGCATAATCAGAGTTGCCGTCAGGTGCGTCAGGGAGGCAGCACCCACGTCACAGAAACACACAAGGGATCACAGGAGACGTAAGGGACCTTGTGTATTATTACACACTTGTTTCACTCACTTTTTATTGATGAACTAATTAAATACACAGAGTGGGACACAAGCTCAACACACCTCTGTTTTACTCCTTTTTACTTTCTGATGAACGAGGGAAAATCCCAGCACTCACGTGGTGACGTGCATATATGTTGGTATGATCGGGAGATCGCTTTCATAAAAGGTTCACCATCAGCTGATAGATTTAAAAGCAGTTTAACTTTGAATTTATACTAAAATCTACTATGACGCAGTCCTGTGGTTGGTACTGCATACCGCAAACAAAAAGACACCAGAGTCCGCTTCAAAACGGACTGAGACCTACCTTTTGAGGCGGTCCCGGTTCTGTTGTTTGGGCCACACCAGAGTTCGACTGACAGGTTTCACACCAGCCCAAACAAACCAAACTAAACAGGCAAATGTGCCAGAGTTTGTTTAGGTGTGAACGCACCCTCAGATTCTCCAGGATCTAGGTTTTTTGTGCCTGGGGGCCCAGAATTACACAAATCAGTGTGATTTTATTATATTTACAACTTTCAGGTCAGCTGTTAAAATAGTTTAAAAGACTTACTGCTAACGATGATACTGTGAGAGTAAAAATGAGTTAAGTAATCTCTTAGAATCTCAGGAATGCCCTGTTTGTGTGCATTCAGACTTGGTCTGACTAACCAGTTGTGATGTTCAACTTATTAGAAATAACTGACCTGCTTGTCATGTTTTGTGCATTACTCTCTTAGCTGTGTATCTATTTATAAAATATAGCAATACAGCGTGCCCTTTAGTGGTCAGAAAATAGCTTTTAAGGAACACACCATGGAAAATCTATCTTTCACAAATACTCGCTGTCTGTATGTTTAAAGGTTTAAAGTTTAAAAGTTTGTAGCGTGCTCTTTCATGGAGGACGGCTGCTTCAGTCAACTCAGATTCACAGCAGTTCGAGTTGCACGAGACCACGCTCTTGCTCTTGCTCTGCCAACTGGTATTATATCCCTGCCTTGTCTATACAAATGACCAGTGAGATGATGAATGTTGTTGTCATTTCTCCACAGTGCTGCAGTTCTGGCAGGAGGGGAATCAATGTGAACTCTCTCCAGAGACCCTCCTGCTCTTTATATCCCTGCCACAGCACACACAGTGACCACGGCATGAGAATCCCAGCGACACCTCATTCATCATTCAGTCTTTCTGTGTGGAGACTTTGAAAGAGGCTGAGAGGAAATGTACTTTTTTCACCTTCATTTACACGGAGGAACGAGTCATGGGCATGCCGTGTGCTCGGTCAGATCCTCGGTTCTGTGAGGCTGAAAGGATCAGGAATTCAGTTTCAGTTAGTAAAACTGACTGTATTGTGTTTTTGGAAGGACATTTCTAACTGGGTCCCATTTTGCCTGCTAAACCAAATTCCCCTCTGATGCCACGTAACATGATATCTGGATACTGAGATGAAAATTCGATCATTCTTAATGGTTTAGCACATTCAGACACATCCAGACAAAATGCGGTGGAAAGATTATTAAAGGGGACCTTGGAAGTAAAGCTGTTTGGGCAGACAGCTTCTCAGAGCTAAGTCGTCCAAATACAAGACACAGCAACTCTTACATTTCATTTTTTTAAAACTTACAGCAACCGTCATCAGACTGTCTTGATGGCTTTATCTATCTCCTGTCACCATCCGCTTTGACCATAATGTCTGCCATGCTTCAACTGCCTGACTGCATTACATGTGTTTTGTTTTGTCTGTTTTATTGTTTCATGGTTAATTCAAAGTGATAGTTTGACATTGTGGTACACGCACTTATAGTCACTTTCTTGCCAAGAGTTAGATGAGAAGATCAATACCACTCTCATGTCTTTATGCTAGGCTAGGCTAAACTGATGCTAATGCTAAAGTAATTAAATAAAGACTGGAAACGGGGAAAGAGCTCGTTTGACTCTGTCTAAAGTTTGTAAAAAAGTAGCACCTCTAAAGCTCACTAATTACATGTTACAGTATCGTGTTTGTTTCCGTACAAAAATTGAAATGTAAAAACCACAGTTTGTCAGCTAATCATCTGCTGGCTCTAGCTTCATTTTCAGCACACAGATATTTGAGTGTGGTATCGATCTTCTCATCAAACTCTCGGCAAGAAAGCCAATAATTGGAATTCCTAAAATGCCCAACTGTTATTTCAAAGGCCCTACACAACCACATAGCTATTCAGGTTAATTAGACTTCCACTTAAGTTAAAGGTGGACAGCTAGAATTACATGAGGTCGCGTCATAAACTAAAACAACAATAAAGGTCGTGTCTAAATAGGTGCAACAAGACAGACAGGAGGGTGCAGAAGATGTCAGCCAGTCACTGTCTGTACACCACCCACCCCCACCCACACACCTGAGCAGGTGTTTAATCAGGGATTGTGCGAACTCACCTGTACAAGTGGACTGTGGGTACTGAGGAGCTGTGTCAAAACTCTGAAGAACTTGCCAGTATTCCTCTGGACACTGTCACCGCTCACAAGTGTGTGACAAAATGTGCAGTTTTGCTCTTTTCTTTTTTTTCAAAAGTCTCCTGTCTTTCATATCAGAGGATCTTCTTCTCT
Source organism: Maccullochella peelii (assembly GCA_002120245.1). Classification (NCBI taxonomy): domain Eukaryota; kingdom Metazoa; phylum Chordata; class Actinopteri; order Centrarchiformes; family Percichthyidae; genus Maccullochella; species Maccullochella peelii. Next base: position 32,380 of record LKNJ01000715.1, read on the forward strand.
GGCGTCTCCCCTTCTGGGTGCTCCGTTCAGACTTCCTGCTGTTTAATAAAAGAACAAAACCACTGACGGGACTTCCTCTGATGAATAAAAGAAAACACCTTGTACCCCGAGCTTATTGTGGCTGACGGAAATCAGCGTGATATCAGGGAACACAACAGGTGAATTCTCTTTCATCTTAACAGTAATGCTCGACAAATATGTGAAACCTGCAGTTTAGTTCTCACCTCTGGTCTCATTAAAGATGATTCTCTGCTTTCTGGTTCTGTTTTTATTTTCGCACCCTGCGAGCGAGGTGTGGTCTGGAATTGATTTTCATGTGGCGGTGTAGCCTGTTTGTTTTGTAATGAGGGTTAGTAGGCGGTCTATTCTGTCTCTGACTGAGCATGTATTGTCCTTCACTGACAACAATACTCAGGAGTCAGAGGAGTCACCTGGCGGTTGGCCCGTGCACACTCCAGCTGGAGACTCCTCTTTGAAGTTGCTTCACATGTTGGCGGTTCCAAATGGCACTGAGAGAAGAAAATGTTGGACTATAATGCCCAGAAATCCTGCAGCGTCTCATCAGTAAACTGCACGTAGCACACTCATGTTTTCTAACCCGGCCGCTAGCCTCTGCACTTCTTCATTCTGAAGAGACGAGGGAGGGAAGAGATCCAACGTTGGGTAGAGTGGTGTTCATACCAAACACTGCAGCAAACAACGCATGTTTTGTCCTGGGACGTCGACTACATGCTGCTTAAGTTATTAAAGTGTTGAGTAGGGGTGTCCCGAGCTAGCCTGCAATATTAGTATCAGAGCCAATTAGCCCAGTTTTACCTAACATATATGTGATCATCTGTTTATTGTGAGTCATTTAGTGCCGAAAGTCAACAGACAGAACATTCATACGGAAATTCAACGATCTTGATAATCAACATTCACCAGGAGAAAAAAAATACATTCTCTGGTTCTGGATTTTCTCAGTTTTATATCTTTGTAAATGTATTTTCTTTGGGTTTTGGACTGTTGGTCAGACAAAACAAGCAATTTGAAGACATCACCTTGGACTCTGGAAAACTGTGACGGATATTGTCCAGTATTTTCTGATATTTTATGGATTAACTGATAAATGAAAGACAAAAAAAAGAGATAATGAAAGTAATCATTAGTTGCAGACTACACTCATTGTGCTCCTGGACGGGCCAACCACTTTGTTAGAATTTTGACAATCTGTTGTGTCCTCCCAAATGATGAATTCCTATTGGTAGATGGAGCCAACGCCATGTGGAAAATACTCTTAGTAATGTTCGTAAATGACTTTCTCCAGTCAGTAGCGCACCCAATTGAGCATGTAGTAGCATGTCTCTTAGCAACATTGGCTCTCGGTTGTCAATCAACTGCTGTCCTGAACAACACCCACCCAATAAGCAAATGACTTATCTGTTTACACAAATATGTACAAAAATGGTTTTGAAAAAAGATATGCACAGTAAAGTGGAGTTACTGAATGCAACCAGTTGGCAGCACAACCAAATAGACTAGTTGCAATTATTCTTTCAGAATCTTTCTCCAGGATCCATAAATGTCCAGAGTAAATTCTCATGGACTAAAGTGTAAATTTTGACCTGTTTTGTGGGGCTAGAGAAAAAAATATTAGAAATCGACTTCTGGTGACCATAAATATCCATAGCACATTTCATGGCATGCTGACAAGGAGTTGTGCAGATATCTTGCTGGAGCAACATTGCCATCATCAGCACAAATGTTCTTATCAGGCCGTAGACTAGATTATATTTCACTTGCACATTAGATATTCTTAAAGCAGACGAGATAAATGAGTCTTTGGTTCTCTTACTGTCGAGCTTGAAAGGGAAGGAAAATCTAAATCCCCTTTGCACTTCAGAGTTTATATCCTCTAGGACACATGTCCAGGCTCCAAAATCATCTGGAATATAATGCAGTCCCTTAATATATCCACGGTCCCTCTCCCGCTCTCAGAGTGGGTGTGACAAGTTGAGCAGTATATGACATCCCATGAGACTCAGGGAAATGGGCCACACTGCAAAAGCAATATCACTCCAGCTATGAACACATCACTGATAGCTGCAGACTATCAGAGCTTGTAGGATGCCAAGGGAAATGATTATGGGATTTACATTTAGAGAATGTGTGTTTTAGGTGAGGGAGGCGATTAAAGTAACATATAAAACCTACAACAAGGAGTGACAAGGGAAGGAAATTAGAAAGCTGTGGGCAGCAAACATTCCCAGAGAACTTATTTAAAGACGGCGATCCTGTCAGGAAGGATGGAAGGGAACAGGAGAAGTAATTGCCTGTGACACAGAGACTTCAGAGTGTGTTGAAGATACAGCTTTAGATTACATTTCCATTCAGCTTCATCTACTTTATCACGTTAGAAACATGTTATTACAGATGTTTGCATTGTGATATGATATATTGATCTCATGGGAAATGCATTTATTGGTATTAAAGTTATTCAATTATTCTTATTATTAAAGCAAACTTGATGAGTTGTTTTGATCATTTTTATTTTAGGTCTAAGCCAAGCTTTCATTCTGAAAACCTTCATCTGGGCAAATGTTTGACAAAATGGAAATTTGTGCTTTTTCATGCAAGTGCACATGGGAAATGCAGTTTACAGTTGTAGTTCCCAAGGTCCAAACACATTGGCTCCACAGATACAATACATCACAGAAACGGAGGATAAATCAATACAGAAGGCAATCAGGCAAGCAAAATGATAGAAATACATATCTGCAGTAATTTAATAATATAATAAAATAATAAAATCTAAGCTTAACGCTGAGAAACTCCAGACCGGAGACCTGTTTCAACAAATTTGCAACATGCAAGCTACAATTTCTAGCGTTTGATCACCTCCTGTACTCGCCCTGAAGTGCTCGCACATTTATCTGCAACTTCCTCGATCATTTGTGAAACCTGATGCTGCCTGCCGCCATCTGTGATCTGCCTATAAGCAGTACAGGACGTTTTGTAGCGTCTGATACAAATTTCAGTTTATCATTATTTATTTTACAATAAATTACACCTCCAGTGGACGTCTAGAGGACACCCTCTAATCCTCCCTCGATTCCACTTGGATCAGGGAAAATTACACAGAACACGTTTGTATAAATAAACTAAAAATTGCTGACTTCTGCAAATAAATCAGCAGGTCCAAAATCCATAATGCTAATGGAAGAAATTCATAATGCAAATGGATTTAATAAATATCAAGCATGTGTTATTTTTGGGGGTTTAAATGTGAGACAGAAATAAATATCTAACTAAAATGATGTATGATAATTTATGTGTGTGTGCTGGTAATAGAGTTTGGTGAATCTGACAGCTTTAGGAGAAGAATATGAAAATGTTCCTGCATGAGGCTCAACGTCTCTAAGTTTTGACTTATTTCAATCAATGTGAAAAACATTTGATCTCTTTTTTTTTTTTTACATTGTCCCAGATAAACTTTATAACTTCATAGCTGCTCGGCAAAATCACCAGTAGGAAAGTGTAAATACAATACACTCATCGGCCTTTAACCATTATTAAATACACACTTCTTGAGATTACCTGTGAATTCTGCAGTTTGATCTTTAGAAAAAAGATAAAGCGCTAATTGGCTCTCAGAAGTCGCGACCCTGGCAGGATTCTATCAATCACCATGACAACTTCACGAGACGATGAGAAGATAAGGATCCATCGCTCCGGCATCTCAGCTCCCCCGTTCGCTCTCTGCAAACAAGCAGTCCTTGACGTGTTTGTGCCGGCGAAGAAGGTCAAGCACACGCATGCACATACAATACAGCACCCTTTCCAGCAGGAATAATCAGCGTATATGACACACGAGTCAGCGCATAAAAAGATAACTCAGGTAATATTTAGTGATTAGTGAAGTGATTTTCTTTTGGAAAAACAATACGAAAGAACGAAACCAGAAAAAACTGTTGAAATAGTGTGATAAATGTTGTGGATTTGGTGGCAGAGCTGGAGATGACTGTTAAAATTAAGTATTTAAAACTACGGTATCCAAAATGTACAGAGCCCCGGAGTGGCCATAGAGAGAGGAAAAAATTGATTAATTTGTGCACAATATCTGAGTGTATGCTGTATACACTACAGAGCAGCCTTGTTTTTCTGTGTGGAGCAATGGGAAATGTTCCTTCTGAAGGACTATGAGTTAACAGTTGGTGTCAGTAATGCAGCTCTGGTTGTGTCTGGGGTTTTGCTTGCGGTTGCTTTGTACAACAAACAGCCAGCAGAGGTGCTGATACAGCAGACTGTGAGCTGTAGTTTCCTCGGTGAACACACCGACAACCAGCTACACGTAGTGCAGCCTCTGCTGACTCAAACTGTTAACTCAGAATTAACTTTTCACACTCTGATAAACAAGGCTGTTGTGCCGGCTCTCTGTATAAACATGTAGGAGTTCATTCAAATAAAAAATGTGGGAATGATTTATTTATTTTTTTCTCTCTATGGCCACTCCGGGGCTCCGTAAAAATGAAGGCTAATGGTAAAATTACTATTATTACTAAGCACTGACACCACTACCCTTTGACTCCACTGCTAGTGGGGCAAAATTAAGTAACTAGTGAGTAACTGCATAGGCCTGCGGCCTCATCATGCCCTCTCCGCCGGCTCCACAGGGTTTCGTCACTCGAGGAGAAACATTGGCCCTGCATTGATTTATATATAAAACACAAACCAGCATCGATATTATGTCTGGAAACTGCCTGAGCGCCGCCGAGCCTTTGCAGCTCCAAATGCCGCACATTAAAATGTCGCCAGGGAGCCAGAGTGCACCGAGTACGCAGGCCGTTAAATCAAACAGCTCGGCCACTGACAGGAAATGGCAAATGACTGTGTTTGCATTTCATTTAAGAAGAAGAAGCATACAGTCATTGATGATTTAATATTTCTCAGTCTGGCTCGAGGGGAATAACAGTTTCTGTTTTGCAGCTTTGGTTTCTCTGTGCATCAGGAAGGCAGCTCAGGAGACTGAAAACCAATATTGTTGATAATGATCTACAATATAGCAAAACCTTCTTTTCCTTCCTCTTGAAACCCATTTAGATTCTGCTTTTATTCCAGGTTTTTTTCATCTAAATTGTTTACTTAAAGCTCTGCTAATTAACACTTCTTCTATAACTGAATCAAACGACGATGTGTGTTGCGTGAAAGGGGTCACTTGTAGTAATAATGTAGTAAAGTAGTAATGAACCGACAGTGAATGATCACCATGCAGCACATTTCCCGTACGGTCTCAGTGCTCTCATCAACCTCAGCAGCAGGCAGCTGTTTCTGATGAATCCACTGTACGCTACCTGCTCACCACCAAACAGCAGACGGACAGAGTCAGCAACTAGCTGCTGAAGAGTCAGATATTTTCCTCAAGAGCTGCACACCAAACTAGAGCGACGTGCATAGTGAATATCATAGGACTGTTGGATGTGTAAGTGCGCAAATGTTTGCTAACATGCTAGCCATAAGAACGTTTTGATATGATCAGGGCCGTCTGCCTGTCTGTCTGCAGCTTAGAGAGACAAATATAATGACAGCACATCACCCAGGTTCCCTTTAAACATCACTTCAGTCCTTTTCAGGTATTTAAGTGAGACATAAAATAAGCATTTTGCAAATACACATTCAGTAAAAACTGATCCATGCCAGACATCAACAGATGTTACTGTAACTATGCGGCTGCATAATTCAAGACACATTAAGGTTACAGTTAAGACATTGCTGATGATAAAATAAAAGATTGGAACAGCACAAAACATCTTGGCAAGGATCTGGAAGTGAACCCAGGTTGTCAGAATTGAAGGTTTCTGTATAAACACACAATCCGCTAACCTTCCACCGACCCTGTTTAAAGGACATTTCTTACCAAAATATAAATGTTTGTTTGGCGTCAAACACAGCAATAGATGAGAAGATTAATATCAATGAATCCCAAAATGTTGGACTGTTTCTTTAAATGTCAGAATTCCTGTTAGGAGTAAACTGCTTCCTCTCGTCAGTAAATCAATAGAGCACAATATGATGAGATTTGGACGGATTCATTTTTGTTGCTACATCAGTAAATTAAGAGTTCTCCAGCTCATAAAGCCCAACACAGATTACACTGAATCAACAGGTAGCCCAGATGCCACCAGTAAATCTGAACTGCCCCCGTCAGTGGTGACTGCTGTGTTACACTGTGACAGCGTGCATGCCAAACCGGCCATACGGCGCAGATGTTCCGATGTAATCAGGCACTTCTACTGTGGCCTTTTTATTGCATCAATATCTAGCAGATTATATGGGCTTAATGGACAGGTGGCCACATGGTGGAGCATGTGGGAGGTTTAAAATGCCTGACTGAAGGCCACAGGCGTTATTTGCAACTGTACATGAAGGAAGAACAAATTTGAGGTTATAGTCTATGCAATGACTTGAAAAGCTGAGGCCTCTTTGATATTTTCTTTCTATTTCGCTGTTTTTTTGTGTTTTATTATGTATAAAGACCGGTGGTTTTGCATGGTTTAACAGATCCACAATTTACATTCATTTCATACTCAACATTAGTGCCAACCATTTTGCATTTTCTAAGTTTTCAGATTGATCTCCGTCCTCCCAGACAGTCATTGGATTCAGTTTGTTTCGGTACGCTATGAAAACCAAAGTGCATGGACATGAAACATGGTTTGTATTCCTTCACAGTAAACACTTTTGTTTTTCTTCCATGTGACGTTATTATCTTGTTGTACTGCAGTTGTGAGCAGGGTCCATGTCGATGCATTCAAGGATGCTCCAACATCTGTGATTTGAACCTTTTTACCTCATACTCTCACTACACTACATTTCTGGAGGAATAGTGTATCTTTTATACATTTATTTAACAGCTGTAGCTACAAATTACTTTTCAAATTAAGTTTTAGCATAATAAAACACGTGATAAGCAAATAAAATACAACACATTGTTAGAGATTGAACTAGTTGTTCCCAACAAACTATTTGTTAGGAGTTCTACCAAAGAGTGATTTTCCCTCCAAATTTGAATAATTGATCCAAATCCAATCCAAAGTGGAAGCTACAATTAGAAAAAAGGCCCCTCAGATTTATTTTGTGAGCATTTGGAGGGGGTTGACTAACTACTAACTAACTTCTAACTGCATGTAAAGTAGTTAAAACTAGCTACACCTCGACCAGCTACACTTCTTGCACATTCAGTCAAACATGGTGAGAAACTGAGCCAAACAACCCAAACCAAAACATTTCTCTTTTCCAGTTTTTCCATTTCCTCAACACAGTCAGTGTTTCTGTGGAGCCAGCATCCGAGGGACTGCAAATTAATAAGACATCTCCATAATAGTTTCAACATTCAGCTGTAGTGATTGCTGCTTCACATCCAGGAACATGCTCTGTCGGCAACACGCTTTACATGTCATTGCGGTGCAGCTGTCGGTCATGGAGTTATCATTGATTGGTCTCATGGCAGGAGAGAGCCCAGTCTTTGCGCCTCACAAGGGATCGAAATGAAACATGTAACACATGTTCAGTCCCTCATACTGAGCAGGACTTCCACTAGTAAGATTGGCATTTCATGTGCTTCAGTGTTTGTAGGATCATATGGGCTTACTGGGCAGGTGGACACCAGGTACAGCATCTGGGAGTCTGGGTAATGAAGGTTCATGCACATCCACGGTCTTTAGACATGCCAAGTATAAGCCTTCAGGATAGCTGCAGGAGTGTAATGATATTATAAACAGATGTTGTGTAAGACTGTTAAAGGCGTGTGAATGAATGTCAAGAACTTCAGAGACATTTCCAGATTACGATTTTGTTCCTTTTATTTATTTGTAGAAAGGATAAACGTATACATGGAAAAAAAATATTTTAATATGTTTAGGGCTCTTTTTTTGTTGCATTTTCTGCCCATTGTACTCATCTCTTTCTCGTAACAGAAAACAGCTACCTGAGGACCCTGAACTGCAGTGAAGAGTGTTCTTTTGCAGCAGGAATACAACATATTACACAACAGATTAATGCAGCTTGAAACTAAAAGGGTATTTTTCACCTGACCTTGCTTGTTTTCCATTACGTAAAACAATTTTGCAAACTATAAACCTGATACACCGCAAATTAACTAAGCGCAACCAAACAAAAGCTCCAAAACAACAGAAGTGGCCTGGAGCTTGTTTTGTAGAGCCCCAGAAACAGACAATAAATCAATAAAAGAACCAACAAACAACTCCAAAATGCTCAGTGCTGCCATGCACAGAGGCACTGAGTTGCATGGAAATGCAATGGTAAATCAAGTTTCTGTGTAGAGAATGGTGCATGCAATGTTGTATGAATACTCACAGCTCATACAGAAAGTGTGGATCCTGGTATTTAGAGTTTTAAAGATTTTGGAGATTCTGTTTTGGGAAGAAGTCTGTGTTTTATTATTTAAGCAACCCTGATCCCCAAACCCTCTGATCCCCTAGAGATCTACAAGCAATATATTTCCCCGCCTGGCCATGTAATATGAATGTTTGACTGTTTTCTTTATCTTAAACTGTTGAATTCATCATCTCACTAAATTATGATGGACTCCCTCCCTAATCTTGGTATCATAAACCAAACTACTGGGTCACTGAGGGCAAAGATTAGCCACATTACCAGAGTGGACGAGGACTCAGGATGTGTTGGAGTTGCTCTAAGTACTAATCCGTCTCTCTCTATTCCTGCTCAGGACTCACAGAGAAAGAGAACAGCTCATTCCTCTCTCGTTCTCCTCGTATGTACCAGCCTCACTTGTGACAATTCAATCTGTTCAGCGTCTTCCCGCATGAATTATGGATGAACCCTGCAACCTCTGAATGTGGTGGGGATTTACACTGATGGAGCAGCCTGTCGCTGTATAACTCCTCCTGCTCGTGCTCAGTGTGGGTTTGAAAAAGATCTAAAAAAAACAAAATCAAGGTAATTTGTAGAGCATCAAAGCAAAGCATCCTGTTAGCATGCCTTTATTCCCCTGGTGGCAGACCAGTGATTGACTACTGAGTGTGTTGAAACCCATTAACTGTGTCTAGCATCGAGTCATTTCTGATAACAATTAGTAAGCATCAGTCCATTTCAGCAGACAATGCTCTGACGCTGATGCCCGGGTCTGGTAAATGAAAGTCACTGCTTTGTGGAAAGATGTTTTTATGTTTAATCTAGTCGAGTGTGATTAAAACATTTAGAGAGCGGAGACCGGGGTTATGGTGCCACTAAAAGATATGAAAAGAAAAAGATGGAAGGTTGTATCCTTTCAACCCCTGATGTTTTTCCCATTACCAGACCTGAGCAATTATTTACCTGTATATTGTGTTTCGTGCTCATTAGCAAATATTAGCATGCTAACATGCTAAACTAAGATGTGTTAGCATTTAGATCAATGCACCACTGTGCCTAAGTACAGCCTGGCATCACGTATATGATGATGAGTTGATGATATTTTCCCTGCAGACCAACAACAAAAAAAGTGAAAGTATTTCATAAATTATACTCTAGATGCTCCATTAGCTTTACTTACTTTACTTCTGCAGTTTGGATGAGTGGAAAGTGACACGTAGCAGATTACAGAACAGTTCCTCACTGATACTACTGTATCAGAGTAGAGAGTATTTTTTGCAGAAACTAGGCAACTATTACCATACTTATCATTGGTGTTTAATTAAGCAACATTACAGGCAGAGAAAATCACACCTCATAAAGGCCATGTGGCAACATAGCCTGGTACTCCACGATAGCCGTGCGGGCGTGGACACACAGACAACTGGCTGACACAACTGCAAACCATACGTACAGAAAGGCAACAAAACACAAGCAAAACAAATCAATGAGCTTAGCGGACACAACAATATCCTGGCACAGCGACCAAATAACATCCACTCCTTTTAAACTCACTGAAACAGTAGCAGAAATGTGTGTGCATGTGCACGGGCAACACCGCAGGGACAGAGATTGTAAATAGCTCACCTGTGATGATTGCACGTCAGCACTGAAATTATTTCACTCTTGTCCAATGACTCAGTGAGTTCTGTTTAAAGGAGAGTACGGAAAGAGTTCAGACTGTGTGTCATCACTGACGATCTGATGCCAGCTTTTGACAGTTGATAGCGTGATATCGCTGTGCAGTTTGTCACGAAGGACGACCCGGGCCTGTAGGACACAATTCATCTTGGGAAATGTGTCACTGGGACTTAACTTTATGTTCAGTACTTCAAGTGATGGAAACTCCACTGCCGGTGAAAAGCGGGAGCTGGCAGGTTGTTTAAAGGACTGGTTCACATTTTTTCAAGTCTATCTTAAAACAACGCTCACATGCCCACATGTAGGCCACATTGCAACAGTTTTTTTTGTTGCTGTAATTGTTCCTCCTGGCCATAAAATGATCCCTTCCTTATGAGATGAGGGATAAAATCCACATACATTTCAGCTGAAGCTTATATGAGGCTTCAGCACTTTGAGTTAGACAAGTCAAGTGGCCATTCACACACAGACGTATAACGCCGCCTAACAATAAACGTAAATGTGGGCCGTAATAAGCTGCTGCACTGATGACCTATACGGCTGTAGTTTTGAGGAGGGTGGTCTGGATTTACCTCAGTATCAGCTTATTTTCACACATTGATCCTTCATGTGTGACCCCACCCAAAATCTTTGGTGGCCATCAAAGATTCTGTGCATGCTTGTATTCAGCTATGTCCAAATTCTCAACCCAAAGTGGTTCGTTTATTTAATCACCATTACCAAACATTTCCATATGCAAACAGGGGGAAAATAGCTTGTCCAATTCATGCTATTCTCACATAATCCAGTTGCGGTAGAGGAATGTAATCTTCACATAAGTACATACAGTATATGTCCGCAATATGAATCTCTGTTTCAAATTTTGTGTTCAGGTTTTTCTGCCAGCGTGGTCTCTGGCTGTGTGACTTTCTAAAAATGCTCTCAGAACAGGTTTTCAGTGCCTTTTGTTGTCAGACACACTCCTCTGTCTCGACTCGCATTGATTTTTGCCAAGCACTTTTTAAATCCATAACTCTCCAGATTGCATGCAGAGACATAGAAGCGGCGGCAGTGTGTTGCTCCCAGGCAGCAGGTTTAATACTGACGCAACAAACACGGAAGAAAAGAAAGTCAGCGGGCAGAGACCAGGGCATCACAATAAAAGATTTTCTTTTCTTCTCTTCTCATCGTGTACTGTTTTTCTTCAGTAAACCGACATTAAAATTCTCGTTTGTTTTCTGGGTGTAAATATATTAAGAGATGATATATGATATGTGTCATATTTTTGAAAATGTACTTACATACACACGAACACGTTCCTGCTTAATTACCAATCAATGTGCTTCTTATTGTTTTGCCACAACGTTCTGTTTCCACTCCCCTGAGCTGATGATCAGCTGACGGGCTCCTCTCATCCATGCTGTCGCGAGTGTATCCGATCCAGGACTAGACCTGACCAGACATGGACTGACAATGCTTTTGTCCTGAAAGTTGCTGAATGGTGTGTGTGTGTGTGTGTGTGTGTGTGTGTGTGTGGGCTAACAGAATAGGTAGTAAATAGTACAGATGCATATAGAGAGTGTATGAACCAGACAACAGCAGAGTTTCTGTAGAATTAACGTTAATTAGCTGCAGCTCAGTAAGTCTGAACAACTTCAGACAGCAAACAGCTTCACCTTTCACAGCTTGTTAATACACTGTTAATTAACTAAATTGTAACTGAAGTCACAGCTTTGCTATTTGAAAATCGCACTCTTTCAAATTAGGTGAATTGTTCAGCCTTTCTATCATCCTTTGAATCCAAAATGTTTCTCCACCAACAAGGAATACGTATGGAAATGCACTCACACGAGCTCACAGCCAGTTCACAATAAACAGAGGCTTTGTTTGGCTGCAATGGCTGCTTGGATTTCCATCAGAGACTAAACTAAGCTTCACCGCTGGCTCTGGCTCAGCTGTGTTGAAGGGGCTGCAGGAGAAACCTGATGGAACAGATGGTTGTTGTTTTGGACTCCACTGGATCAGTAAATACCTTCTTCAGTGTGCTGTACAACAGCTTTCTTTTGAGTAGTAGTAGTAGTGCTCTGTCATTGTGAAAATTGGCTTATGTCCCCTGAAATGTCATGCGTGTTAAAACAAGTTAATATTTACTGAAGATAGCCAGGTTAACGTCTTTAGAGAGGTTTCTCAGTAGCATGTTTTGTATACAGCACAAACCAAAAGCTTTATGTGCTGCACAAATCAACCAGATGTGGTGACAAAAGCAGGAGATGTCAGCTCCACATCCACACTGCACTGTTTGCCACTCAGCAGGGAATAACCGCGATGTACCGTACCAAATCTGTCAAACACAAAACAGTCAGCATCTGCCCTTCTGCTGAAATTATAAAGAGCCGTTGTGCAATGGACTGCACAACACCGATTCAGAAAGAATTCACGTGGGAAGATTTTAAAGAAAGCTGAAGGCTAAAGATGAGAAGAGAAGCAACACGACGAGACACTTTTCAAGAGTTACATTAATTCACCACGCACGTGCTTTTCTGAATCTATGTGCTTTAAAGTCCCTGAGATTTTGATCAGGCATATCATACATACATACATGCCCACAGGTGTATTGTGTACAGAATGTGGAGAGCACTGTCTAACATGTTGCATCAAAATCTCCCATAGGTGAGATCTGCTGACTGTGAAGCCCATAGCATATGAGTCACATCTTTTTCATGCTCATCAAACTAATGAGTGGACCCTTGTGTCCTGTATGGAAGCATTTGTTATGTTAAGAAGCCCAGTTATTCATATTTTTTGTCACCCATGTGACAAATGATATGTGTCAGGAAAATAGCCGTTACTTCTTCCCCAAGTTGTCACCGCCACCTCTTTGGGTAGTTTGGCCACTTCACACCCTAAATGGAAACTAAAATTTAAAATTGTCATATTAGTGAACAGATTAAGCTTAGCAGCGACAGGGAAGTTCAGCCAATAAGATCTGACAGCAGGAGTTGAAGGTTTTAACCTTAATATGTTTATGATAATCTCAGTCCCTTGAAGGAAGAATCCGTGTCAATTTATATTCATAAGACAATGTCCTCAAGTGATTCAAAACAATTCAAATTCATATGCTACCACGTTTACCGAAGTGTATTTTCCCAGGGTGGATTTACTGTGCATACAGGTGGTTATGCCCTTAGAAAACAGTGTTTGTCTTATTTCCGAGGTGCATTGAAGGCAGCACAAGTCACAAGACGGAGACCAGAACTCTTCATGAGTCATTCTTGTAGTTTCTCTTTGCTCCGGACGTTTCTACATGTTCACCACTGGCTGCGGTTACACAAGGGGAACTCCACAGATTTTAAGAGACGTTACATCCCATTAAAAAACCCCAAATAATAATAATAAAGTCCTTCTGGTGGCTGAACCCCCACCTCCTCACCCCCGCTCTGGCGGAAGCGCAGTGGTTCGCTCCCCCTAGCGGCAGAGCTCGGGTCGCGGAGCGTCACAGCGCCGGTGTCCGTCCCCCCAGTCAGAGTGAAAGTTGTCTCCGCTCGGCAAAGCGGGGGAGTCCGCACTCGCTAGTTTCCACCGCCGCTGCTTCACACGCGTCCTCCCGGAGAGATGAGGCGGAAAGAGAAGAGGCTGCTGCAGTTCGCCGGGCTGCTCATAGCGGCTCTTCTTTTCCTCCCCAACGTCGGGCTGTGGTCTTTGTACCGGGACCGAGTGTTCGATAACTCGCCCAACACCGTGCACGGACCAGGCGGCACCCTCCAGGTACAGGTGAGGGAAGCTCGGTTATAATACCCCTCGTGTGTTGTTTCTCAAACTGCGGTCCTGGGATCTTCAGGGAGTCTAGCGCGTTTTTCTGAATCGTCTGCTCCTTTTCTCCTCAATTCATTGAGCTCTGCTGTGCTCACACTCATGTAGGCGACTTCAGAAGTGACAGTAAGCATAACAGAACTCAGTCCAGACCGGTAGAGATCGTATTTAAGTCTGTGACCTCTCCCCCTCACCCGCCAACTGTAATCACGGGGAGTCAGGACCACGGAGAGCGCCTTGGTGCTTCCAGCCTGCTCAGGTTCAGGTTCAGATTCAGCACCACGGAGAGCGCCGAGACTTTAACAGAACAACCAAGAGGCTTAATGGTTTTGTAAAACTGTGGTGACAAAGCATGGAAATACCCAATCAGTCTAAGATTTGATTGGTTTATATAGTTTATGGTGTAATTCTGAATTAAATTAAATTAAAGCAGTAATTGTGACATTTCCAGCAGCCCTGTAAGACAGCTACAGAGGCAGAGGATGGCAGGAGGTGAGGCGTTCATCTGCTGTGAAGTAATTAATCCGAGCTGTTAGTTTTCTGCTCCGTGTTATTGGATGTACTGCATTTAGCATTTCTGATTTCCCTTCACGATAAGCAAGCTGTGGACGGTTTCATTTAGTGGTCACGTTTAATTGATGTTACAACCTTTCAACATGTGGTCTGTAGCTGTTGCCATGGGGAACAGCTAAGGCACCACTGGTTATTTGCACCAGTGATTAATGTAACGATCGTTTTATACATGAAATATCATAACCACAGGTTATCAGATCATAAAGTGGTGTCTTCTAATTGCTTATTTTGTCTGACCAACTCATAGCAAAACAGTAAATCCTCACATTGGGGAAGCTGCAACCAGCAAAGCTTTTAGTATTAAAACTATAATTTGTGTGATGAATGAACCTTCAGTTGATTGACAAAGAAAGCCCACAGCTTGTCTGCATTAAATGACTTTGCGTCCTTGTCACCGTCTCCCTACAGTAGAAACATTTCTCAGTTTCACAGAGCAGATGAGCGAAGGTGAAGTGTAGGTCTTTTTGATCAGTATTTGTTATTTTCAGTATCACTACATCAGGATTCATGGCTCAGTTGTAATGTAACAAGTTTGATGTTCTCCTTTTTTGAAGAAATGCAGAGAAAAACATCTTTTGAAAAGGGTTTGGGGAAACATTCCTCACTGTCGCTGTGAAAACCATAATACTATCAATTTGTTTTCGACTTTCAGTTGATTTTTATGACGTTTTCCAGTAAGAGAGTCCTCAGTCATTTCTCCCTCAGAATGCCTTTGAGGCACAGTGTTATATGTTGTAAAAATGAAAACGTAATGCTGTTGCAAACTAACTTTGCATAGATTGCCTTTAATATCCCTCAAGAGTTCAACAACATAAAGGCTAATTATATAACGTAACTTAATTTCTGAGTTGGCTTGGAACAGTGTTTCCCTGCTAAATATTCTGAGTTGGTGAGATCATATTTACATTTATTCTGTGTAAATGGCGGTTCTAGACTCCCAAGGATTTCCAGAGTTGTAAACTTGAAATTATTTTTGACTGTGGTGAGTTGTTAAATTTGGCTCTGTTCATGGTTTTTAGACGCATAATAGATAACGCATGCAGGATCATCCTGGTAGGTTGTCTAACATGTTGTATGTTAGTGCAGGTAATTCTGGTCTGGCTGACATTTTTATAGAGCAACAAGGTCTTCAGTGGGAGGAGCTAGATGCCCGGCTCCTCTTGTCTACATGTCAAAGTGTTCTTGGGCCAAACACTGAACTCCCGATGGTCAGGCCAGAACCTTGTTGGTCACCCACTGTGTGTGAATGGGTGACTAAGAGGCAAATTGTTAAGTGGATAAAAGCTTAACCAAACCGTGACCATAGCAGTGTCAGATCTGAAAACACTGTTGTTGATTTGTGATGGTTTTGGTGATGATGAATGATGTCTTCCTGCCAATAGGTGCGTCAAATCAGAAAAATACCTGTTGTTCTGGAGGGTAATTTAAAAAACAACAACATTTTGTTATTAAATTTAAAGGGATTAATAATCGGTTTACACAGGACTTGTTTAAAATCATCTTGTCTTGGTTGCATTGCCTCTGGAGGACTTTGTAAAGCTGTCTAGTGGTGTTGTTGTGTCTCTACTGCTGTACAGTATCACACCTGATACGGTAGGTTTGATGGCTGTTTGGTCTGTGATCATTAGACCCAAGTTGCAAAAAGGAATTGTCCTTTGCCCACTTCATGTGATGTTTTGGGCTAATTTTATTGTAGTGTATGATTGCAGGGTTGGTTAAGGGAAAGTTAAAAAATACTGTGCATGGTCAATGTAGCACAATATCTATTCATTTAGTATTTAATTACCTTGAACAGGGGGTTTGGCTGATGTGAGGCATCAATGTTTGTTTGCCTTTTAGCACTAAGTTGTAAAGTTCTTTATATTGGGTGTTGTGGCGAAGAAGAAAACTATTTTAAATCCCACATGACGTTTATGTGTCTATCATCAGGAAACATTTGTCTTACTTTAGTTTCTAATATAACACAGAACCTTTTTTCACCTTTTCTCAACACTTCTGTTCTGTTCTTTTTCCTTGTAAACCTTTAATAGCGAAAGACAAATGGAACAAAGGATAAATGAGGAAAAAGGAAGGAACAATATGTGTGTTTGTGTTCTGTGTTCGAGTGCTCCCTGTGGGCTGTTATGGCTCCACTGAAGTAGATAAAAATCAATACCCTTATCCCATTCAGCCTTTTCCCACATAAGTCTTGTTAGAGACATTTGTAGCGGATATTTTGTTCCCCTTGTTTGTTTCTGTCTGCCTCACTTGTAGACGACACAGTGCTTAAACCATGAGAATAAGATCAGAGCGGATTAAATACAAACAGAATGAGCTGCAGTCTCATTCATACGCAATCTCTCCCGCTGATGTATTAGATAAAATAGAATATAAATGAACAGCCTTCATTTATTTACCCAGGGAGGAGGACAAGAAGGCTTTTCTTGTCTCGTTTACATGTATTTGGCAGCACTTTTTCACAACTAGTTTTCTGCTGTGCGCCCCGGAGCATTTTAGCTCGAGGATTTTGCAGTTTGCGATTCTTCCTCGCTCCTTCATGAAGAACTACAGCACTAGTCAGCTTGGATTCACAGCAGGTATGATGGATTCCAAAGGCGAAACCCAGTCACGTCAAACAAGTGTCAAAAAGTTTCCAAACGTCCATAGAAATTTCTCAAACCACTCCTGCAGATTAATCCACTTCTACACCACTGACCCACATGCTCAGTATGCTCAGAAACTCAGTTTCTAACATTTTTAAATACATCTGAAGCTCGGCCAAAAGTAGACAATATACAGTTGAGGTTGGAGAGAGCATGACTGCCTGGCACGAAGCTGCTCTGTGGAGACTGAAAATGCAGTTGCACCTCGCTATGAACAAGGGTTCATATGCAAAAACAGATATTTTTATTTATTTTCCTGAATTGTGTTTTTTTGTGCGTGCACTCCAGAGAATATCAATCAAACGGGTGTGGGTTTATTCATTTGAAGAATGCCGTTTATCTGTTTTTGCAAATTAACTCTTCAATGGAGCTACTGGCTACCAAAATGTGTTGTCTGGGTTATCCAGAGTAAGAGAGACTCTGGAAGTTGCTGAGGAATTTTTCAAATGCCGTTTTTCAATAACTTTGAGAAAAAAAAATCACCTAAACTGTATTTGTGGAGCTGCTTTCCATGTGGCCAATGTGGCTCCTAGCTCCCTCATTGGCATCCCTTTTTCAGGTCTTAATTCCTCCGAGAGAGAGAGAGATATGCATGGATGGAGGCAATGTATTTACTAAACAAGACATCCTCGCTCACTCCAGCCTCATTTTGAGGAGACTGCAATTAATCATGAAGCTCAGTCTCTGTGCTGTCCTATTATGTGTAGAAATAATGGAGTATTGACTGCTGTTCCTGTACTGATTATAGATCTGTTCACCGTTTTGGAAGAGTCAGCAGTTTTCCTTTTACTGTGCCATCAGATCAGACCAATCACTAAACAGATTTACTTTGAAGGGGTGATGTCGTCTGGTAAAAAAACTGAGTTTCCTTTTTATTATTAAATTGTAAATGTTTGATTTTTTTTTAAAGTTTGGCTGTGAAACGAGGTGAAAGGTGAATCAGCAAAAAGCTGGTTTTGCTCACTCTTGTTTTAAAATGGACTTGGGGTGACATGCCCTACATAAATACCTTTCAGCAGCACAGTGACAGCTCTCCGTGTTAAACCAATGTATTTGCTCCTCTTAACCATATTGAGAGCATTAATCGCTGTTAGAGGGAAGGCTACTGCCTGTCATGTGACTTATACATGACGCTGGCAGAGAGATACAGTTTGTGGTGACCTTCATCACGACAACAGGGCTCTGCCTCCTGACTCACATGTGCCAACACCACACTGCAGATTCTGTTGTGTATCCACGTCGCTAATTTATTTTAGGTTTTAACAAAGGAAAGCACTGCAACATACCTCAACCACAAAAGAGGCCGCATGTCAGTGTCTTCCCAAACAAACCATTTTACAAATGTATAGCACAAGATGGTGAATGTGTGCAAGATTACATCTAAAAAAATTATCGACATAATCGAAAGCTCCACCACAGCTTCTAAACAGACCTTGAGGTGAGATTGTTTTGCTGTTTTCAAGGTCAAGAATGAACTATTAACTATACTCTGCTCAGCTCAAATTAATGTAGGAAATGATGTTTTACTGTCATGCATTACATCAGGCAAAACAATATACAAAACAGGATTCTACTAAAAGTCGATTTGTTGTAATATTGACTTCCTTTGTGCATTGAAAACATTGTTATCTGCTTCATCTCAGTGTTTGAAGTATCTTTTTACTGTAGTGAAAAGTCTGTATTTTTTAGCATCATCTCTATAGCACTGGCACTGCACTTTTTACACAAGGAGGTGACAACACAAATTTCTCCCACATGGAGTTAAAATTACTCATCTAAGAGCTCTGTGTGTTACTGAACTTTGGAGCTGGTTTGTGCAGCCTGTGCAGAGCAGGGAGTCAGGGGCTGATAACGGCGCCTGGCTGTCAGCTTCGCCTCTAGCTGGGGTGGGACAGCACAACGGCTCAGCACTTAATGGCTACCATACAGTTTTTCTGTGCTGTTATTCCTCCGCCTTCCTCTCCTTCAGACATGATAATAAGGAGCTTATTTGAACAGCTCAGATGGGTTTGGACGGGAGCCAGTGGAGGCTGTGATCCCAGCAGTGCCAACACAGCTGTAAATTACCACTGAGAACCCCCTGCAGGTCCATCACACCCTGCTTATAGCTCATGATGTGTTTTTGTGTTCCTTTGTTGCCAAGTCAAAATCCTGTGCAAGGGTGCTTAAAATGTAAAACATTTCAACTTATCCCTAGTGGTGTCTGGCCACACAGATGTTTCTGGAGGTTTTGAGATAGGCCCCTATAACACAAACACAATACAATGGAGATGAATGGAATTCTGTGTGTCCCCTTCAAAATAATGAAAAATTGTATATTTACAAAAATATTATCCTGGTTACTCTGAATAATCCACAGATTTCACTCCCAGCAGTTTTCTTATATGGACTACTTCTTTGGCAGAAAGTAGTCCCAGTGAAAACTGTTGACATGAACTGTTTCTCACACATGACAGTGGCAAGCAGGCAGGACAGCAAACACACCAAATAATGTGGACGTGGTTGCAAGCTGGCTCTCAATTGCATTCCACTACCTGAAAATTATACCTCAAATCATCTTCTTCACTTTTGTCACCACTATCTATCATTGTCCTTACGCTCACTTCCAAGCCTCAAATTGGCTGGACGTGAGAGTCTCATATAGTTCAATCAGACTGAACTCTGCACAACTTGCCCGCAGCAAGTCATGACAGGAATTGCAGGAGTTCATCTCGCCCCTTCCTGAAATTAAAGGAGAGTAAAGTTTGGTGTGACTGCACCTTTAGAGTTTTGCTGAAATACCTCGGAGAAACTAAACACAAACTGCTGTAGCACTGAGTTTGATCATTGAGTTTTATGGCTATTACAAGGTCAAGGAAGGAAGCTTTAAAGCTTCGAAGCAGTCAGGTCAGCCTAACGGTGTGTACTTTTAAAAACAAAACAAACTTTGCCTGTTAGCAATAGTGTGTGCATATATATCAAAGTGTTCAGTGGCAGTAATATGAGTTTAAATTCAGTTATCGGCATGTTTCCTAGCTGTATCCGCCAACAAGTTTTATTAATAACCTTTTAAGCTGTTTGGGGGCTCTCTGCAGTCGGCTGTTAGCAGGTGATAGCAGGACTGCTTTTAGCAAGTGTGTTTGTGCACAGTGTGGTTTGCCCTCCTTAGTGTGTGTTAGTGAAGTCCTTTCTTTTTATATGCGCACATTTACAACTGACTGTGTATCTCTCTGGTGTGTAGCTCGTGGTGTGTGCTTTCTCTGTAGGTTTTTTCGTTGTTGTTGCTTGTTTGTTTACTATGTGTACGTACACGCAGGTCTGTACAGATATAAAGCCTGCAAGCTAAAAGAGAAGCAGAGAACTGCAGAGAGAAAGTACATTATATGGCCAAAAATATGTGGACGTGTTGACATGGACATGTTGAGCATACTAAACACCCTGATGTGGGTACCATCCAACTATATATATATATATATATATATATATATATATATATATATACATACATATTCAGATTTTGCAATGATCAATTTCTCACCATTTGTCCTTGTTTATATTATTTGTAAAAGAATGAAACCACCTTCTCCTTTCTCATGTTTGATGGGCTTAGAAAAAGGCGCTTGATGTGGCATTTTCTGGAAAGTTAAACCTTTCACCAGAAGTGCTGCACTCTGCCAAAAAAGCCACCGGGTGCAGCGCCTTTTAAAAGACCAGCTGCACTGTGACTGCCTCCTGCCTGCTTTTCATTGCTCTCTGTGCAGTTAAGGAAAAACAAACAACAACAAAAAAATAAACTGCATGTGAATACACCCATTTGCAGAATCCATCCCGCAGTCTTCTTGTGCCCCGTCTTCATCCTTGAGCTTTACTTTGATTTAATAGTTAAAATCAAACGGGAGCGAGAGCCTCCATCTGGATTCATCTTCTCTGGCCGTTTCATGGAAACAGCAGGTGGTCCAAACATTTCGTAAGAACAGCGTTCACATCACAATCCATCAGTATCTGAGCAATAAGTCTGAGACCATGAGTCTCTCCATGAGTCCTGGCCTCTCTGTGGCCCTCTGCCTGCTCTCTCCCTCTCAGCGTGGCTCTGGATAATGACTCCTTTTGGGAGATAATGGACTCTTTGAGGGGGGGGGGGTTGGAGTGCCTCGCTGCAGGAGGCTGCCCCTGGAGGTCCTCTGCCTCAAGCTCATGTCTGGCTCAGACAAGATGAAGAACGGATGCCTAGAGGGATTCGCATCGGTATAACAACAGGCCTCCTCGACCCGGAAGAGTGTTTCTATGTGCTGCCTCCCTGAAGCGGTAGTTAAAACAGACACTACTTGTCACTCTGTTTTTTGATGGTATCTTTTATGACTCAAGTGGGACGATGATGTTGCTCTCTCTTTGTTGGAAGTGTTAGCAGGAAGTTTGCTAACATGTTAGCCACTTTAAATGATAAAAATATCTCATGAATGTGTGTCTGTCAGCTTTTTGTGGAGTTCTAGTGGCCAGAAAATCAATGAATGCAACTTTAACATATTTTCTACATAGCAACAAGGCATTTTTGGCCATTGTTGTGACTTGTGAATGGAAAGTCCTGCAACTTGTACATCTCTCTCTCTACCCTGGCCTGAACTGAAGCGGGAGTAGCTCAGTTAGTGCATTCTGAAGTTTCTTGTTCTTAGAAGAGGTAATGGGGGAGTTGTGAGCCTCCAGCACAGATTGACTTGTCTGTGAAGTGGCTGAAGGTGGAGGAGGAAGAGCAGAGGGATGAGGTGGAACAGAAAAAACAGGTAATTGTGTCTCTGGGGGTCGAGGTGGATCCGTCTGTGATCTGACAGAACAGGAAGGGGAAGAAAAAAGAACAGAAAAACTTCCTCTTCTCACGCTGCATGATGAGAAGAAACAGAAAAGGGAAGTATTGACCCAAGGTGGTCTGATTCATGCTCCTCAGAGAATGAATGGGCAGCTCTGTTCTTATCAGACTTACTGCACTGCTGGTAATACCAGCTTCTCCTCTACGCCAAACAAAGGCAGTCCAATAGTCCTTTATCTCTCCTTGTTCACTCCTCGTCTTTGTTCAGCACAACAGATCTGAAAGCAGCTGACAACAAGCAAAGCGTTACCTGTCCAAAAGTGGGTGCTAGAAATAAGTAACGATGCCTTGCAAAAGTGCAACAGCTTTTGGAGCCGATATTGATTTTGAACCATCAGCTGCTATCAGACGGTATCATAAAGCTTAGCAATGTTCAATTTTTTACTTTATAGCCTGGTTTCTTTTTTCTATTAATTGTTGTGCAACAGTGTCAAAACTTTCCTCAATCAGTGCTTTGGAGTATGCAGCAATGAACGCCACCCTGGACTCCATGATGACTGATGATCGCTGTTTGTTTACTGTTTCCAACCGACAGTCAACGTTTTATTATAAAACCATGACCACGATCATTAACCAAGTGTGTATTATTGTAACCATGATGACAAAAGTCCCCCAACATGAATCAAGTAGTCATTTTAACCAACAAAGTACTTATTTTAACCCAACCCATGATCCTTCCCAAAGTCGTTTTTGTGCTTAAACGTAGTGTTATCACATCATAAAACGGATCTATTTTTCAAGAGTGATTTGTAACAGTTTTGGACGGTA
The DNA here is from genome assembly GCA_002120245.1 of Maccullochella peelii. NCBI lineage: Eukaryota > Metazoa > Chordata > Actinopteri > Centrarchiformes > Percichthyidae > Maccullochella > Maccullochella peelii. Next base: position 55,042 of record LKNJ01000715.1, read on the forward strand.
CTGACAAATTATGTTGTCCTACCGCTCGGGGTGTCAAGTGCTTCCATGTGTTGTTTTAAAAGGCATGGACAAATGACGTCTCTTGTTGTTTAATTTGGAGGACCTGTTGAGGAAAAGGCATGTTGTTCCTTACATCAAAAGTATTTATCCTCAACTGAACTGAAGTGTTCAGAGAATTGCATGGCAGTCTCTCTCATCTTTTAGCACGAGAACAAAGGTTTTATCTAGATACATTGCACGATAATGATGGTATCCAGTTAGTAGTATTGTATTGTGTACAAGTATGTACAAGTATTGCAATATATTGCAAGACGTTCACATATGTGTAACTCGTGAGGAATATATACCTATGAAATGGCAAAATGTTATTTAAAAACAATAAATTGGCTATACAATATCTGTTCAGTGCATTAGGAAGTGTTTTCTCTCCCACCCTAGTATTTGAACTGAGATGATGGCCGAAGTTGTGGTGGAAGTGGGATGGTCAGGGTGTCATCAAAATGAAAAGTAATCTCCCATGCCTGAAAGCAAAGCTCGCATTTTCTAGACAATTCTCTGGAGACAGAGCAAGCAGTAGCGTATACTGTAAACACAAACAAATACTGTGCATCTGCTCTTTCACAAATGAAAATACAACTGTGTACTGAGAGAAAGAAACACTCTTTAAATATTTATTGTAAATCGTTGACCTGGCAGTTTGGGAATGCGTCTCGCTGCAGTAATACAACAGCCTGGAATACATCTAATGTTTGCACGTGTTCATATTTATTGTGTTTTTATTGTTTGGTTTTGATGCAGCAATTCCCCATAAAGTAACCTGAACCTTACCCCTGTGGGATTTATTCCGGAAAGACCTACCAGGGTGCTTTCAAACAGACGACACAAAGCATTTGCAGGCTGGATGGCAACCATCACATGTGTTAAATAAACCTGATAACATTTCTCTGCACACTGTGCTTTAATACAAAGTTTAGAAGGTACAAGTGTGGCCTCAGAGGTCACTGGAATTTTGTTCCGATTTTGCTGTCACTTCTTTCTCAGGAGAAACGTTTCTCCCTTGTGCCATAATACATCCACTGAAGAGTAAAGCCACCGCCACAAAGCACGATGAGGTAACTCTTTGCAGAAAAGGTAATGCCTCAGGGGTTAGCATGGCATTTCCATTCATTGTGGTGTGGTTTTCATTGTTTTTTGAGGTGTGGAAGACCTTTTCAGGTCTGGTCAGGTGTGACGTGTAAGACATTTTCAGAAACCAGTGGGAGATGGCACAAAATGGTTAGCAGATATGCCAAGAATAAGAAGCAGTGTAGAATAATAAAGGGCAAAATAGAATCAAGAGTGCAGTACAGAGTAGAGAAGAGTTGAAAAATGTGTCACCGTTGCTACGCCTGTTAGGCTTCTCATTTCTAGCCAACAACTTTCAGTTTTGTCAGCTGAAATGGCAACTGTCACTGGCCGATTTTATCAGCTCTAGCTAGCTAGCTAGCTACTTAGGCTAACATTAGCTTCATGAGTTGATTGAAAATGCCTTCTTCAGCTGGCTAAAAGACTGAGGCTAAAGCTGCGTGTCCCGGACCAAAAGTCAGCATCCTCACCAGCTGATGATCCATGTAGAAGACATGGAAATAAGTAACAGTATTGTTCTTGCATTTCAGGGTATCTAGTCAGTCCTAATCAGAATCACAATCAGAAATCCTTTAATAGTCTCACAGAGGATAAATTTACATAATTTACATTACCTAGTATTGTAGTACAGAATTATAAATAAAAATGTAATTAAAATGTTTGGATGCTTACTATAAATAAACAGATTTATGATTTATTGTTTGTATTATCAAACAGTATGCTTCACTTTTAGAAGAGAAAGGGTTTTGAAGATAAGGACCAACTGATGAGTTTGTGGAACTAATAATAGGTTACTCCTCTAGGTAGGAACAACATTTGTAGCTTACATTAGAGCAGACAAACACACTGGCTGTGTCCCAAATCATTCACTCCTCCCTACTCACTACCTAGGGAGTTCCATGTAGGGACTATATAGTGAGCTCATCGGCAAAATGAAAAAACGTCTAACTCTGTCTCTGTCTGTGGGGCTGAAAGAGTCAAAACCAGTTTTATGTTTTTTTTTTCATTTTGGCAATATGCCACTTTCTTTTTAACACACACACACACACACACACACACATCCATAAAAATACTTCAAAGTGGAACTCGTTGCCTCCCACCCAGGGACGGACACTTTGTAAGCAGCAAACATTAGATGAATAGACGTACAGACCATTAAAAAGCTACATGGAAGTTAATTAGTGATCACTCATGCAGGTGAAATTGGCCACTTCCCCCTCTCCCTCTCTGAATGTTTTTTCTCGATAAAGTATGACTTTCGATTGAGGCCTGTCACTTATCAGACACAGTGCTTTGTAATTAATGATTGAACCGTTGATGGAGATATAACATGGGCTGCACGGCTCGTGGTGCCACGTTCTATTAGCTAGTTCATGCAGCTGCGCCTTGAATATTGATGGAGTAGAAAAGTGCCGAGAGCAGAAGCTTGTTTGTGGCAGCGTGAAGCCTCGTCCCTGTGATGATGGCCATTAGGAGGGTAGCAGCAGAGCACACAGCGGGGAGGCGGAGAAAGCAACACAAAGAGTAGAGTAAGGACGTGTGTTTACTGTCTTATTTTCCTTTCTGCCACTTACACCAGCTTTTATGAGGTGGGCCTTGGTAATGTGGTTGATACTACACAATACAGGCCCACAGCAGTGTAGATTCCTTTATTTGAAATCCGCCTCGTAGAAGAATCAGACCTTTTTCAAGTGTCGGAGTGGATGAGAAAGGGTCAGGCAACCCTGGAGGGTTTGGTTTAGTGAGGTAGCAGCAGGTGAGGCACTGTGAGTCAGAAGAGAAGTGCTGAAAGTTTTGTTTGGATCTTTTGAACAATAGATAAAGTTTAAAGCTGCAGTAACTGATGGTCCACTAGGGGGCAGAAAAACATTTAAACAAAGCTGACAGAAATAAAAAAGTGACCACCGGTTCATAAGGTAAGATGACAACATTACTGGAGTAACATGTGCGTCCAGTATTCACCCTCCATTTAGCTCTGTTTTGGTCTCCACTCACTCCTGACAAAAATATCTGGCTCTTCAGCTACTTGATGTTCACTTTCTTCATCAGCTATCTGCTAATGTGTCCATCTGCTGCTTGGTGCTGGGCAGGTAGCATACAGTGGCTTTATCTGATTTTGTTTGCTGAAAACAGCTGCCTGCTGCTGCTGGAAATGGGATAAATGTGAGCACTTAGACCGAAAACAGTAAATGTGCAGTCAAAACCAAAACAATGGCAAAAGAAATCTCTGCAGAGCTGCAGAGTTGTAGTTCTGTGGTTTTTGTGTTAGACAATATTATTAATATATTGATGAATGGAGTTTTAAAACATCTCTCAATTCCAGTATACTGCAAACTGCCTCTCGGTTCCCCACAATAAAGAGAAGAAGCAGCAGTTGACCAAAAATAAGAATATCTGTTTACTTGTCTGATGGCTGCATTACATTCTTGTCTGGTGGACTCACTGTGCGTGTAGACGTGAATCTTTGGCTGATTGTTGTGCAAAAAAGGCATTTCTGGAAAGAACTTCAAGCTCTTCGAATTCCGAGGGACTGACACCAAAACTTAATTTAGCAGAACATGAAAAGCCGCTGCAACTGCACTCTCGTACGATCAAACAGTAATGTACTTTGCTTATGTTGCACTTTTGTATGGATTTCTTGTACTGCATTTTCTTGTTATTCATTGAGTCTAGTTTGTTTTCCACTGTAACCGCAAGAGATCAGGTACTCCCTTAGCGGTGCACTGGCGTGATGTAGAATGACAGCGAGTTCAAACTGAACTGAACTGAATTCAATCCAACTGAAATGAATTGCATGAAAATGAATGTGCCTCTGTGGTGGGGAGCAAATGGATGTTCCACTAGAATGCTGGGTTAATTTGGTGTCCAGTCTCATTTTGTGCATATTAGTGTTGAGTGATTACGGCAGCTTTTCTGGGAGTTAAATTCCCCTGGCTGTTTGTTCTCTGCAAGGTCCTCTACATCTGCTGGCACAGTCGCTTCCTTCTAGTTGGAAACACACAGATGGACTCTCGCTTCGTGTCAGGTCCTGTGACACGCTGAGAGGAAATGTGAAGCAAAAAGAGGAGAGAAGGATGAAGTTGTGAGACAATTATACTGCCGTTTTACTTTGTCATCTTTTTCTGTTTCTGTTAAAGCTGCTTCGGATTTGCTTTTACTGCCTCGATGACTTGCATTTTTAGCCTGAATCTTGTGAGGAAATCAGTGCTGAATAAATCTCTGTGATGCTCTCCGCCACTTCATTTCAGCTTGCAGGATGGTAGTGGTGGCTGCTCCGGTTCAATGGCCTCCTCATACAAGTCATTCATAATTGACCACATCACTAGCACCATCAGTCAGAGTAATTAGCTGAACAATGGGGATGCTGATTTTCCACAATTAATTAAACTCAAATGGCTCTGGTGCATCACATGCAGCCAGTCTGTCAGTCAGAAGTGTCTGTCTAACCACTTACTGCCACTGTTTTTATGCATGCAACAACATTTTCATCACACTTACATGTACAGGAATGAATTGTCTTTATTTGGTTGCAATTTTATTCCCATTACTGAGTCCAATTTTATATTCAGTTTGCAGGAGAAGGGAGGGAAAAGGCTATTCAATTTAAATGTAAATTAAATGTACATATCAAAGTTTCTTTTCTGTCAAGTCCATTTTAGCCACAATTACATATATTAATTTGGCTTATATACATAAATAATAGCTAATAGTTAATCTTAGATAAACACTCAGTGGCCAGTTTTTTAGGTACACCTGGAAAATCTAATGCAATCCAATACAAACACCTATCACAGCAAGTGTCAGTTGTTAGACTCTACCTTCCTGGTAAATGCCTACCACTACTTCCAGTTTGTAACAAAGGCTTTCTGTTGCACTCTGTCTTGGTCTCTATCTATAAAAACAAAGTTGAATGGAATTATAGTGGGTATAGTGGGTATTCACAGTCCCCAGAGGAAGGAATCATAATGATTTTGGCAACCACTCAGCTTTCCTCGAGCACCAACATCGGACCCAAACTCCCCCTGGTACGCAGTAAACAGCAAAATCTATTAGGATTCAGTTTGCCATGACATTTATGAGCACATTGTTATTCCCCTAAAGGTGAACTATGAGCTATTCCCACAGAACTATCCTCAGGCCAAATTATCCACTTTGTCCTCAAGACACACAGCATTAGCTGAGAACAGTTATACTCCCCAGAGGAAAAACAGTTTTGAATGAGGTGATTCCCTTTTGCAGTGCTATCAGTTACATCTTTGGTCCCCTTTGTGGAAAGGCTTTAAGGATAGCAAACTCGTCACTATGTTGTTCTGTCCAACACCTTAGAATTGTGTAGTGTAATAACCATTTCAGCCTCTAGAGGTCACTAGCAAAAGTGTAAGCATGAAAGTGACGCAATTACAGTATGTATGCTCAAAACCAGGGTTGCCAACTCTCATGCTTCTGGCGTGAGACACACGCTTTCACGTTCAGTCTCACGCCAAAACACCGCGACAGCAACAGAGACGAACAGGCGAACGTACGTACCGGTAGTACACGTAGTGTAACCCCCATTCTATGAGTATGGGCGCTTAAATTACTCTCTGTTTGGTCCGCGATCAGTGCGCGATGCTTATCGCGTGTTGATCGGACAGCTGCTCTGACAGAAAACCCTGGAGCCCAGAATACGTTCAAGCAGGCCCGTGAGTGAGTGAGTGTTCATATCTGGCTGAGTGAGTGAAAGAGTGTGTCTTCATGTATATATTTGGCTAAGTGAGTATGTGTGGTCATGTGTAGATTTGTCTGTCTGTGTGTGTGTGTGTGTGTGTGTTCATGTATTAGCTATGTGTCTGGAGTAGGATCGGTTCTTGTGTTCTTTTTGTTTATTTCTAGTTCTTGCTACTTGTGAACATTCAATAAAACGGTGTAGTTCTGATATTGGAAACATCACGTCTCTGACCTTCATTAGTGAATGAACCTGTGTGCCCTTTATTGGGTTAGTGTTTGTCTAATAATGTGAAATTGTGAGTATTTCCCAGGGTGGAAGTCCCGGGGTGGCGTAGTCTTAGAATATAAGGTCCCGCTCCCACCACATGTGTAAGCTGCATACTTTTTTAAACCCTGATGGTGAATTGAGTCCAAATATGTGCACGTGATAAAGTGCACGTGATTAAGCATCAAAATCTCACTCTGTCAACCCTGTCAAACAGCAGTGTGCATACTAAAAATGCTTCATTTCTGTCATAGTATCATTTCCTATAAAAGTATAAAATGCTAAGGAATGTTGATTTATTGTGTACTAACTACAGATATACTATAAAGATTATTATATAGTACGGGATACAATTAGATTGTAGTATGAAAAATTGACACAGTGTTTTAATACAGCACCTCCCACCTTGGCTGATTGGCTTGGCTGTCTCTGAAATGTCAAGCAGACTGGAAGCAAACAGAAAAATAGAGAACAGCTGCTGTACGCACTTTACACTCACATGAACTCACACTCCCATTGTTCGCCATAGTGGTTTGTTTGACTACACACTGTGGTAACAGCTAACAGCCTGATTAATAGTATTCCATGCAGTCAGACGTGTCATTTGTATTAACAGCATTTCACTAATTGCATCCTCCCATGGAGCTAATTAATTTACCGTTGTGCTGTGATCCTATCATATCTTGAGTCACTGAAAGTCATTTCTAAAGTGGAGAGAATTTCATAAATGGCTGCTTTTGCATTTTAATGCTGAGTAGAGAATAATAGCTTATGGTGATGAGGGTGTGTGTATGTGTGCATGTGTGAAATTGAATGTCATTTTCTAGGTGTCATACAAATAAAACACAGTTTTTTTTACCCTTTGTGTAAACTCCCGGCTGTCAGCAGCACCCTTTAGGAAGAAAATAAAACTCATGCAGAGTTTGGCTGACAGCCAGGAGGAAGGTAGATATAATAGAAGTAGATACAAAGTCTGTTTCTCTTCTACAAGTACCTTCCAGTCTTTTCCTGTATTGTTTTTACTGTTTAATATCAATGACAAAGACAATACCTTTTCTTTCTTCCCCTTTTACTACCACCTGAAACCAGTCCATATCTCAAGGAACCACTTCTGTTTCCAAGACAACTCATAATTCTGATATAAAAGCGCCCTTTATTGTCAGTCACTGACAGTCAAAGCAGCTGAAAAGACATGATGGGAGTCTTAATGGTTTGTATTTTTTCTGTGTGCTCTTGCAGGGGTTGAACCAGATGAGGAAGGTCGCTCAGGTGGGACTCGACGGTGTGCGGCGGACAGACTGGCACGACTATGAAGCAATGAGGCGAGATGCTGCTCGCTCAGGTGGGGCCAAACTCTTTGCTGATGCTGCTGATTGGTTTGGGCACGATTGCTGAGAACATTTACTCTGTTTCAGCACAAGGCCACACACACACACACACACACACACACACACACACACTGCAGCTCTCTAGTTCAACTAGTTTTTTTTTGTCTCTTAATTCCTTCCAATTCCTTCAGAAGCATTGTGAATCAATTGTGCGAGTACAGTTCTGAGTTCATAATATACACAGTTAATCTTCTACAATAAGTATTGATTCCGCCCCGGGCCTTGAGTGGGAAATGTACCTTTGCCTTTTTCATCACAAATGTAACAGATTTAACTGGCTTTTATGTGGTACTTAAGTGGCAAATGAGCTGGATTTGTGGGAGACTACCAGGGGCTTTGAGACTCTAAAAGATCATACAGTCGATTTTGTGGACAAAACAATGGTTTGGGGGTTTAAGAGCCATGGAGAGAGGCGCATTGAGAGACTAGCTGCAAGGTTAGGGGATCTGTTTCGGGCTCTCCTGGTTCCGTAAGTAAATGTCCCATTCATTTTCTCTATGATGACAATGACTACGTTTACATGCACAAAATATTTGTGGTTTTTATTTGGTCTTTGCCCTTATTCCGAAAAAGACAATCTTCCTACTAAGCTGTTGACATGGCTAATGAAAATTAATATTCCACTAATATTCCCTCATTCAACCACCTCTTGAGAAGGTCGACATTGCGATATTTGTGCATATCCAAAAACCTGTAAGTCTTTCTTGATGTTTTAAAGTAGGTGTGTTTCTCCTGCCGACCAGAAAAGTGGGCTTTTCTTTTGTGCATGCATCTCTCCAGCAGCCTTGCAAACTGTTGTGAAGCTTGTTTACAACGCACTTCGGTTGTGGGTCAATCCAGCAACACCGGTGCCAAGTTTTGTTCCCAACTGCAATAAGGATGTGTTTTGAATTCGCTACAGTTCTGATTCGTGCTTCTGACTGACTTTTTCTCCATAGCAACAGTGACTGAAGCACATAGGTGTTGCAGTATTTAGAGCCATTCGCCATGCCAAAATGAAGGAAATAAAACATGATTTCTCAGAAGCTAAGTTGAAATAATGGTGGCCATTACATAAACCAATAGTACTGTTAAATTATCCAGGAGACTCCTGTGTCTCGATGTTGAGAAACAGTGAGGATATTATTAAAAGAACATTTTGAAATGGGAATGAGAATGGGGGAAAAAAACTTCCAGAACCAGCTACACCTCCCACTTTTCAGCTCTATAGCTGTGTTTCATTTTCATTTCATTTTTCAAACTTGGACTCTTAAATGTCACTGCCGATTAAACTTCACCAAGAGACATCAATATGTCTTTCTAAAGGTTTAATACTTAGAACTATTTTGTTTTCTCAGATCTTTCAAGAGCCATCTCGCCACCTCCTCCAATTTATTTAAATTTGCTCTGCCTGTCAGTAGAGCCTCCGTTTCCTTTATGCATTGCATTGTGGGACAATAGTTCAGGACACTCAAAAATCAAGCATTTATCAGTATGTATGCTGACTTTTTTTAGTGTAATTTTGTCTTTTTTCTAGTGTAAACACACACTTCATACTCAAAACCTGCTGAGAAAAATGTCGTATGAACTTGGAACACAGCGGCATTCAGACCTAAGTGTATCTCAGCATGAATGACGAGTTGAAATATGTGTGCTCATATTAAATATGTGTACACAGTGCTAAATTATGAGAGTTCCAGCAGTTGTAAAAAAGTGTTTTCAGCGAGGAATTTCAGATGTCAGTTAAATCACTGAAAAAATCTGTAAGTCAGTCAAAAAGAATCTATTAAGACAAATATTTCTTAGGGTTCCGATTTGCCCGAGGAGGACTAGAAGAAAACATAATTTAAGTGATCTATGTAACAAGTTTATTATGCAGGAAAAGTACAACATTAAGTAGAAGAGTTTATCTCTGAAATGAGCCATTAAAGTGAGGAGTTATTTTCCACAGTTATTACCTTCAGGACTATAGACAGATCTTTTCTGCCTAATGGAACAAAGCAGCTCACGTTAATTTGATGCTCTCCCCTCTGACTATAGATCAGCCTCCATGCATGCGTCTCTGTGTGTTTGTGTGGAGTTCATTGATGAGTGGCTAATGAAACATGCAGCACAGTGTAATTTGATGCACTCCTGAAATGAGCTCCGTTTTTCTAATGTTTGTGTGTGGAAACGGGTTTTTAGAGAATGATTAGGTGCATGCTTGTGTGTAATGTCATACATCTAAGCTAAGTGCTATATGTGTCTAAATTTATATGTCTAAATATATATATATATATATATATATATATATACATACCTGTGTGTGTGTGTGTGTGTGTGTGTGTTTGATGCAGGTAACGGTGAACAGGGAAAGCCATTCCCTCTGACAGAAACTGACCGGGTCGACCAGGCCTACAGGGAGAACGGCTTCAACATTTACGTCAGCGACCGGATCTCCCTCAACCGCTCCCTCCCTGACATCCGCCATCCAAAGTGAGTCCTGTATGTGTGTGTTGGTGTGTCCCTCCAGGTGAATGTATGAAAGCACTCCTTAAAACAGAGTCAGAAACTTAATTTGCTATGCACAGTCAAAACTGAATGCATTGGCTTGCTGGTGAAAGTCCGTCCTTTTGTCAGTTCGTATTCATCTCATTTCACACTGGGTACTGAGGAATCGGAAAACACGTAGGCAACATTTTATTTTAGAGATGAAAGGTAGAATGCCCTCAGTGTTGATTCACATGTTCACTCATGGTGTGGTTTTGATCTTCTGTCAGTTCTCTAATGAAGTTAGTGAAAATGCAGAGCCAAGACGAGGAAAAACATCTAAAGGTAGTACAGTAGTACCAATGCACCGACATTGCCTTGAGTCTTTTACATCCCTTTAACTCCAAAAATGGCTCTGCAATTCAATCTGTAATAATCAGAATCATGGTTATGATTATACCTGATCTGGTGTTACATACATGTGTTGTGATTAGATTGCTTGATATATATATATTGCTATTTATACATCATTCAGTAAAATGCAGTTTATTTAGGTCCCTGCGGATTCATCTTCATGGCAACAGCAGTTCATGCAGAGAATGTTTGGTGCAGTATTGGTCAAGGTAACAAAAAACTTTCTCTCAAAGAACCTAGACTCCTGTGACCTGTGTGCTCCCTTTCAATCCAAGAGTGGCATTGTGGAAGGCCTTTAATCACAGCTTTTCTTTTGCCTGACAAGAACTTTCCTCTGACACTTGACCTTCCCTTCTCTTTCATGTGGAAAGCAGCCTTGAACGCTTCCTCTCTGCCAGTTTCCCCAGGAGGACTGATTCTTTTTATCAGTGTTTATAAAAGCAGGCCTTCCTTGACCTTACACATCTCTTGCCGCGACTTGTCTGTGCCGACACATACTCTAGAATAAAATGCAACTTCTCAAAACATCCAACCACAGATGGCTAGTTTTTTTTGTACAGACCTGTTAGTTCTAAAGCAGACTGATGTAGATACATGCGAAAATGTGAATCCTTGTTTTAGGACAGCTGTGGTAGGCGTTTAAACAGCATTTAAATATTTTCTTTTCAACTGAGACCAAGTCTATTCAAGGCCTGATAAGTAAATATTCATGTTGTGTAGCAATACATGGCCTATCAAGTCTTTAGATAGTCAAGTCTCAACTAAGTCAAGTCCTTCCCTCCATCCATTATCTGTACCCGCTTATCCTGTGAAAGGTCGGCTAGTTTGAGGGCTTTTAAAATGTATTTGCTGCTGCAAATCAGTAGTGTATAAGTGTAATTCCTAGGAAACATGATGAAAAGGCCTCAGCTGGTCAGTCGATTCGACATGCGACGATGACCCATATTAGCTTTTTCTGATCTGGTGCCCGTATTAGCATCTTTTGTCAGAGTCTTCCAAAACGCATGTGACCGTTTCAAAAGTAATGAATATGTAAACATCAAGTGTCATGACAACTTCTATAATCAGAGCCTCGCTTTAGTGCGGTTGTAATTGAGTTATTAGCATGTAAATGTGTGAAATGAATGAATGGTGTTGAGAACTGATGTAGCCGCTGTGGCTGCCAGACACTCTCCTGTGACCAATCAGATGATTGGTCACAGGAGACTTCTTCCCCCTTCACCCGGTCTGCCCTGTAGGCAGTGTCTGCCTCTTGGTGATTGGCATGTTGTCGGTGCTATAAGAGGCAGCCAGTCCCAGACCTGTGACTGACACATTCGATTTCTACACACTGACAAGATTTAATTGAAGCACACACACACGCAGAGACACACACACACACACACACACCTCCATCGCCTGTGGAATTGGACAGGGTTTGTTAAGAGTCACCAGCCGGCCTTCTGTCGATCACTCTGCCTGCCTGTCTCCCAGCGTTCATATTTGAATGAATAACACGCAGGCTGATGTTCAACACAGACACTGATCGACTGACACAGCTCACTACACACTCTCTCTCTCCATTAGCAATGGAACATAACACTCTTCCCATGATAAGCTGCTCTGCAAGGGTCCCATCGCTTGCTGTGACGATCATGTACGAGGTGATCGCTGTAACCCGTCATCGGAGCGCATGTTGGCGGCTGAAAACAGCTGTATGTGCTGTAAATGATCAAATTAAAGCTGCCTCTGATGCAGGAGGAATATGTCAGTGGCATCACTGCAGAGCCTCCTGCACTGAGCTCCATTCATCAGCGGAGGGATGATTTATTAAAAGTCGTTTTTCCAAATACAATCTGTGGAATTCAACAAAGACTGTCCTTTCATGAAAAATGACAGCATTCGTTGTTTGTTCAAAAGCCTAAAAACTGATAAGCGGCCATGAGAATTAAAACGCACAGACAACATGTGGCATACCTCAAAGATCAATTCTTGGACCAGTTCTGTTCTCACTCTATATGCTGCCATTAGGTCATATCATTCATCATCTCATACCACTGCCATGCAGACGACACACAGTTACATCTCTCCTTTAAATCCTCTCCAGTTCAACAAGCTGGCCACACTACAGAGCTCCGTAGCTGATGTGAGAGTTCGGATCTCACAACGTTTTGCAGTTAAACTCTGACAAAACAGAGCTCCTTGAGCTTGGGTGTTATTTTTGACAGTGAATTAAACTTTGGACAACACAGATACAAATACAAATACTAGTCCAATCATGCTTTTATTAACCAAGATCTGAGCAATGTTGTCTTTTATCAATACCGAAAAAATGATTCATGCTTTTATATTTTCACGCCTGGACTTTGCTGATCATGCTTTATTTACCTGCCTTAATGCTCGAGCTGTAGCTCAGCTTCAGGCTGTGCAGAACTCTGCAGCCAGGCTCCGGTTTAAGACCAGAAACACTTCTCATATCACCCCACTTCCAGCACCTCAGCTTTGCAACAGTCTCAGGTTTTAAATCCAGTCTTAAAACACATTTTTATAGACTAATATAATATAATTTTATAGACAATACAGCTTTATTGTGTTACTGCCTGATATTATTTTTATTTTTAATAGTTTTACTTGTTTTTACCTTATGTTTTTATATGCAACTGTCTTATATGCTGTTTTTTCATGTTTGATTGGTGTTGTTTTTTTCTGTGATTGTCTTTTTATGCTGTCTCCCTGCACTGGAAAACACTTTCATTATTGCTACTACTACTACTACGGGTTGTGTCTGTCAGTAGCAAAAGTAGAAGCAGCGTGATGTTGTTATAGAACCTCAAAGTCCACAGAGGGAGGAGGTTAGGGCAGATGGGTGGTGCGACAAAGCGTCAGACTTTTGCCTTTGCCTAACAATTTGTAATTGTGGCAGGAGACAGTGCCATCATCACAACATCTTTAAAGAACCGTAACCACTGTCCAGCAGGAACCATATGTGGTTGTATTCTTTGCTGAGCAGTCATTTTTACGCTGCTGTCAAGGCTGCCAACAACACGTTGCTTTGAGAGATTTCGTTTTCGACAGATGATTGCTCACATCCAATTTTACACCTTACCATTTACCATTAGCTCTAGTTCTAGCTCTTCACTGACAAATATTTTCATTATATTATTTTGTGCAACACACAGGAGACAATTTGCACCAAGAATTAGAGATTAGAGATATATAGATATATAGATATATATGTGTGTCAGCTCATACAATTGTCACTGTAATAGCAAATGATAGAAAATTGAATAGTGGTTTCAAAGAAGACTGCAGATGGATTGCTGCTGTCTTCCAGCCTGTTCAAACACATCCATTTGAGCACTGAATCCATATGTCACCTCAGTGACCTGAGATCTGCTGAGGGAGTCAAGTGTGCAACCAGAAGAAATGTTGCTGGGTGAGGGATGCGAATGAGATGCTTCCTTCGTAAAATGGCCAAGTATTATATTATTACAGTATTACAATATTTCTGTATTCATCTTGCCTGTGTGTAGCTGCAAACAGAAGCTGTATGCAGAGAAGCTGCCCAACACCAGCATCATCATCCCGTTCCATAATGAGGGCTGGTCGTCGCTGCTGAGGACTGTTCACAGCGTGCTCAACCGCTCTCCTCCACAGCTCATAGCGGAGGTCATCCTGGTCGACGACTTCAGCGACAAAGGTACGGAGGACGCACACTCATCACTCAGCAGAACACACAGATAACACACCTCCTCAGATATGTGCAAGCAAGCAAGTGTGACTTCATTCCAATTCTAAATTGTGTAATGGCATTTTGAAGAGTTATAACATAGTTTGTTTGATTCCATGGTAGAATTTATCAATACTACATTGGTTTTCTATGGAGGCCCGCAACCTAAAGTTGTCTCTATGGATCATTTTGCTCAGATACATTTATTTGTATATTTTTGGTGCTAGTTTTATTAGTTTCCCTATCCTCAAATGTATGGCATTAAAAAAAAATGGTGCATGTAAATATCAAAAGGTCAGACCAATTAAAGATGATTTCAGTCAAAGAAATCAAAAAGTGAGACTGGGTTTCCGTCAAGGACTTCTATTTGCAGTGCTGTGAACTTCTCATTATTTTCAATGCAATAAATGTGATTAGTGATGCACCATGGGATGCTAACACTTTAAAACAACACGAGGCAGGTAAATACATTGACGATTGAAGAAGAGTGGTGTGTTACTGTAAACTAAGTGGCTCTGAGTCATCCAGGAGCCTCCGTCTGTCACACTGGCTTCTCTTTCTCGTTTCTAGTTAATATTTTCTGGAGGAACCGGTATGTATTCCTGGCAGTGGGAGTTAAAATTCCAAGGGGTTGCGAGTAAGAATTTTACTGTCAAATAGCAGTAAATGTATTGATCAGCAGCAAAGACACAATGACTCTTTTGGAGCCTCTGATCTCCTGAAGTCCTTGTCCAGGAGGGTTTTTAAAAAATTCTCAGTCTGTCTCTGACCTCCTCACACTCTGCACTGCACTGCACAAAATAAATGAAAAAATTTAATTGTGCAAGATATTTGCATTGGAAACATCCACAAAGAACAGACTTAACCCAGCAGCTGGAAACCAGACTAATCAGTGGACTACTGGGAATTTCTTAGATGCTAATTTCACTGCGTCTCCCTCTCTGCTAGCCAAAGCTTGTGTAAAACTAAACTCAAAATCAAGCCTCTTTCTGCAACCTCAATGTGTATTTCTTTCCTCATTTATTCAAAACATGCTTTGGAGATACTTTAGGGAAAAATTGGCAATGTTAGGAGAACCCTAACCCTACTTTGATCCAGCGAGTGTCATCCAGTCGGGCGAAGGTTGAAAACAGTGATGAAAACTACTGTCACCTGTTGAACAGCCTACTTTAAAAGAAGTCTTACCAGACTACAAGTGACGTGTGGGCTGGTTTTGTGTAGCGACCTCACCCTTTCATCTGAAAACGTGAGTGTGAGTATGTGAGACATTTAATCAAATCTTACAAAACAAAAAGACTTCTGCAGTGTGTGCCCCTCTGGTCCACTCTGTTCAGCATTTTCTTTGTGTATCTCTGGCTCCTCAGCAGCTCTTCGCAGCAAACGTCTCCTTTCCATTGTTGCTCAGCTATGTGTGTGTGTGTGTGTGTGTGTGTGATGTGTGTGTGTGCGCACCTGTCTGTGTGTTATTATCTCTCTCACTCTCACTTCACCAGTCCTCTTAAGAAAGCGTTTAATTCCTTGTTAATTAGTGCTCCCTGTCACGGTCCCTCGTTGAAGGATGTGTTTACCTCTCGTCTCCACGGTAATGAGATGTTCCGCTGCCTCAGACTCATTTAGAGGTTAACACCCATCAGAGCTCAGAGACCAAACCCTCCCACTGCTGCTGCTGCTGGGTGGAAACATACTTGTCTAGATTGTAAAACTTCATTTTAACACTTCATTAAAAGTGTTGTTATTTTAAAATGTGTGTACAGGTAATGTACATGTTGGGTTTGTAAAGCTGCTGAAGTTACAAAACATGTCAGAAAGGTAAAAGAAAAATCACTTTGTCTTAAAATTAGTTCGGCAGGAAGATTACCAGACAAAATCAATATGTCCTTGTGAATAATGTAATGCACATGTTACAACAGTGGCAGCGGTTAGCCACAGTGCATGGTTGACAGCTGATCACCTGAACAGTCTGAAACTTGAGCCTCTCCATGTTTGTGTATATTTTTATGTAATTTGTCTCACATTTGTAAAGTGTTTTAGTTGCCGAACCTTAAGCATATTGTATTTACCATTACCAGTGTTTCCCTAACCTTAACCAAATGATTTTAGTTAAGCAAACATAACCAATAAAAAGCTTTTTTTTTTAAAAACTGTATCCATTTAAATACAGTTTTGTCATTATATTGATAAAAATGGTAATCCAGTTACATTTCCTACAAAATGTATTCAGCTAATGTAAAACCGTTGTTCCATAACAAACATCCAATACAGTAAACCTTTACATTAATATTCAGACAAAGAAAATAGGAAACTCTTTTCCTACATCCTCCCTTCCCCTCTACCCTCACACGTCCCTGTGGGTGGGAAGTGAAGAACAAGTCAGTTGTGTGAAAATAGCCTGGAACCTGGGGTGGGTCTGGGCCCTGTGTCGTCAGGATGGATGGGAGAACATTACACAGCTGCTGGGAAGGGATTTAACCTCTGCAGGCCGTCTGCTTTAATGCCCCCTCTCACTGCCACTGTCCTTTGATAAGAAATGAGCCGGACTGTAATTAAGGCTTAAGAGACACGAGGACAAAGTGAACTTCAATCGGTTCTGGTCTCTGGTTGAGTAGCTTGTGTTACAATGTCGAAGGGAATAATCCAGACAGTTTCTGCGCAGAGTACCACAAATCAATGCTCAGCATTGACCCCTTGTGTAATAAATTAGGGAGCAAGTGCATTACAGAGAGAGAGAGAGAGAGAGAGAGAGAAAGTGATTTATTATAAAGTGTGGTTCAGACTTACAGTGTGGTGCTTAATTTCTGGTTCACACATTAATTTACCAATCTGAGAAATAATTTCCTGTAAGAATGTGGAAAAAGGAGGTAGATGAGTTGGCAATATGCATGTTGTAATGTAGAGTGTAAATAAGTCCTGTCTGTGTATTTGCATGTGTGGCTTGTTGTAGCAAAAGTGACCAACAACGATTAGGATTCAGTCCTTAAATCATTTTTTTTCCAAAGTTAAAAAGGAGAAAGGAGCTTCAGCGTGGGAACGCATACAAATAATCAAAATGGATGTCAATCAATACACTTAACCTATGTATGCAAAAAAGAAAAAAAATCCCAGAAACACAAATGACTAACTGAGCTGCTGAAGTCTGTTAGCTGGCCAACAAGTACAAATGTTAGCAATCAGACAAAATTAAAACCTTTAAACCAAGAAAAATGTGTTTTAAAAGATTGGATCTCCAGAAACTAGGTAGTAAGCTAGTATTTTACTGCCTAGTAAACTAGCTAACAACCCTGCTAATTTTGTTCTAGCTGTCCTAGTTAATTTAGCTAGTAATATGGCTGGCTAACTGAACAATTGATGAAACTCAAGCGTTACATGAAGACGTAATGCACACAACCTTTTGGTCCTGTCGTGTGGTGCTGTGTGGAGACGTCCTCTTTACTGAGAGAGGACATAAAAGATGATGTTTATTCTTAAGCAGCTTGTGGTTTAATTGTCATTCACAAAACGTAACCAATCTGTGTGAGTCATTAACGTCCCGGCCCGCCCTGACTAAGGTTCTCCTTTCATAAGACACCCACCCACACACACACACACAGGCGGTAAGACCCCCTCCCAGTCCGTTCTGCTGACGCTGAGTTACCTCACTCTGCTTAACAGCTTCTACAGAGCCTACAGTCATACTAATGCCCTGTTATATTTATAACACTTCATTATGCACCAGAACTGCATGTTACATTTACCTTGAGGCAAATTAACACATGATGAGGCAGGTTTTTTTAACATTGTGAAGTTTGCCTTCAAGGTGAGTGAGATTACACATGTTGTCATTATAGAAATGACCTGCAGTTTTATTAATGTGGTTGTTAAAGGCTCCCTCCAGTGTTGGCTTCAAATACCCACAGCAGGTTGATGAGGGACAGGGACAGGCTCATATGGAGAATTATGCTGTTTATACGTAGTGCACTAATGTCATTCGTGGTGGTTGAAGATGTAAGCAGAACCATATGTGTGGCTTCATCACCCCACACACGACTAGTCCTGAAACTACACATTGATTAGTTGATTAATCACTTGACAGAAGATGATTCATCAACAATAAATTATCAAGCAAAAAGTTGTAAGCAAGCAAAGTCTGAGGTGACCACATTTTTAAAGGTAACATTAACATGCAAAAGAGGATGATGTACTAAAAACTGTTGTTTACTAAATTCCTGCCAAGAAAAAACTGCCTGTCGCTGACTTCAGGTTTTGCTGCCGTCTGTTTCACAGCAAGCAGCAGATGACAAACGCTATTTGTCAGGTGGCAGTGATGTTAGGTAGAGGCATCATAGCAACATGAGCCACAGAGGTATCGTGGGAAAACTGGCTGTGGGAGTAACCTGTTGTCCTTTCATTCATCAAACCACTATCTATTCACACCTCTGGCTATTTTTGTATTTGAAAAAAAATTCACTTGTAGGTTTTTTCCGTAGCAGGGGGGTTAGTCGTGCTGAGACATTACATGAACGGCTGTGGACAGTCGAGTTGCGCTGTCATGGTGCGAGTGTTTTTCCACTGCACTGCACAGCAAGGCTCACTTGTTTGATTTGTTGGAGGTGTGCTACTCAGAGCCTGTGGCCTGCAGGCCTTCTCAGTTCACTGTGGCTGTTTGTACTATTCCTCCCAGCAATATGTCTGACCAAATAGTGCAGAATATGTCCATATGTGGTTGATTAGTGGCTGTTTTATGGATCACCACTAGTGTAAATAAATAAATAAATATCTGCTAATTTGGTGCCCCTTCTACCAAGCAGCTCCGCGTGGCTATCCCCTGTTAACTATTTCTTGTGTTCAAATTGGGTTGAGATTACCACGTTCGATTTCCAAGGGCTGTTATCAACGGGCGCAGACCAAAACGCCTCTGGATGCAATTGGATAGACCTACAACCACTGACATGACATGACATGTAACCTAATGACCTTTGTGATCTACTAAATACAATGAAGAGGAGTCACATGGTATGTATCTGTTTTTTCACCAGGTTCACAGTTTCTTCTAGGAAATTGTTTAGTGGAGGTGATGGGCGAAGCTGCCGCAAATGCATAATGTGATCAGTCACCCCCCCCCGGACTGTATCCGACTCATCCTTAAGTATCTCATCTCTTTCTCAATTTAATTACTAGATGACAGTTTAAAAAATCATTTCTTTTCAGTCAGCCAATCACGCAGTATGTGCGGGCAATCAAGTTCCATATTTATCTTTTTATTCTCCTTCATCTTGTATTTGAAGGCCTTTTTCGGTCCTTGCCTGTGATTACATTCTTGAACCAGTTTCTTTTTTTACTTAGATGAGGACTTGAGATCATCTCATTGCACTTATTTGGTACTCTCACTTTTTCTGCTGTTTTCCACTATGAAATTACCCCCTGCTGTTAATAAAGTGGAAAATCATGAAGCAGCATCTTCATTCTTCTTCATTCCTTTTATTCTCTTAATTTTCACCCTGTGGCAGATTGCAGATTTTGCACTGAAGTGTCTGTCCTCTCCCTCCTACATGCCATGGCCCTTCAGCGTTGTAATAGATTAAATAATGAACCCGCTCAGTCCTTCACTTCACTGTCTCCTTTCCTGCACATTTTTACACTTTCTTCATATTTCATTAATTAGAGGTTTGGATATGAGACCACTTCACCATGTCAGTGGAGAGTGACACCAACCATTTGGTCTCTGCCTCTTTTTTCAGCCCTCGCTGTGCCTTTCTCACCTTCACGAAGTTACCACATCTGACCAGCAGGCAGCTCTGATTTACAGCCAGCAGCACGAGCGTGACACTGAGCTACAGACAGTGACCAAGTGTTGCTACCGGAGCTGACAACAGCTCTTTTATATCTCTGATTTTGACTCTTTTGGTCCCTTGTTTCTTCACCTCTCCACTGTATGAGCCCATTACATTTAAACCCCCATATGTGAAATATTTTCCTGAATATACCATTGCCAGATTTGGTATCACAGAATGATGGCTGTGGAAAAATTAGACCACTAGTATTGGTTTATTTAAAACTCCCTCCAATTATTTCACTTCTCTTTGAACTGTTCTGCTGCTGAAACATAAATCCGTCTTTACATAGTGTATGATATCGGATAAATGGTGGAGCTGATGATGATGATTTTGATGTCAGTATTTTAAGCAGGAAACAAATAAAATGAAAATAACCTGCATGGCTTTCATCCACTATTTTTAAACTGGGAGAAAGACCTGACCTCACATGTAAATTGGTTTATTTAAAGTCAGAAAACCCTTGAAATTGACTTCATAACTGTCTGCTGTCACGCTGGATCTGTCATACAGTAATTCCACACAAAACAGCAGCAGAAAAGAATGGTTAGCATCACATTGGATTTGCCAATATTTTACTTCAGTCTCTGCACTCTTCTTATTGAAGTTGCCTTTGCAGTACTCTTAGACCTTATTACACTGTGAATTCAATAGCTTTTTGATTATAAGCAACCTCTTGCAGTCATGCAGATACTCTCTCTCTATCCAGATTTGGTCATACAGACGACCAATGCCCTTCTTCTACTTTGGATTTATTTTTCTTAGTGACAATCAGCCACTGCTTGTTTAGATGAAATATCCTATGAAGTGTTGTGTGCCCTATAAAGGGGTTAACCCTTATCCTAACCTTGACCCTAATATCATCACACTATAAACAAAGGTACTGCCTAACTCTACTAATGTGATTATAACAATAGAGTGATTCCCATAGCTTCCTCTCTGCTGTGTAAAGCTGGCCACACTGGGTAAATGGTTGCTTGTGTGTCTGGCAGCTTAGCATTGGTGGATGAGCATGAGCAATGAATTCTGCTGGTGGGGCCCAAGTCATTTCACGGATTTATGGCCAGACGGAGCAGGGATACATACAGAAACAGAATAAAAACAGAAAGCCGCCTCCTTCTTCTCCACATCAGGGAGGGCGGCAAGGAGAGGGAACACTGCATATAAAGAGTGTGTGCGTTACAGTATGTGCTTCCTGGAGCCTCATATGTTCCATCATGTCAGCTTTTCCTGGGATCAGATCAACAAAGCTCCTAAATCTGACACTCACAGATCCACCAGAATCAGTTCAGTCACTGCTAGGACTCAGTGCTCATACTGTCAAACCTCACCTCTGCTCCCAGTCCTGCAGCATTGTGGACAGCAGCCTTGGTCAGCTTGGATTCCCAGCAGTGACAATGGATTTCAATTGGGACCCATTTTCAAGGGGAAAAGTACCAAAACATCCATAGAAACTTCCCAAACCACTCCATTTGCATGTTCAGTGAGTTCCAAATGCTTATATCGCTAAATACACTACTTTTGACACAGCTTCAAAGCTCTGCCATTTAGCTGAATAGCCATGTAGTCTATTTAGCTATATGGTCAAATACACAGCTTCATATAGCTGCACTATAATGCAGTTAAATGTTCATATTTGTTGCGTGTAGGTAAACAGCTTACCATGCTCGTGACAAGCTGTGTACAGTATGTAGAATAGAAAGCCTTTATTGTCATTGTACAGGATACAACAAACTTAGGAGCACTACTCCTGATCAGTGCGTTAAAAGACACAGGTGTATAGCCATATTTTGGAGTAAACACAAGTATTTGGAACATATTGAGTATACAAGTGGATTTTGCTGCAGAGTTATTTTTAAGTTTCTATGGATGTTTTGAATCTATTTTTTCATATTGCAACTGGGTCCATTGCAACTCCTGTGAACGTAAGTATCTGCAAACTGTTCACTGTCAAAACTAAATGTCCACATTGAACATATCTGCAAAACATTCGCTTTTAAGATTTTCAATTCCCTCTAACTGTGCAAGACTAAGACTGATAAAGACTAAATTAAAGGGCTATTTGCAGGGGGGGAAAAAAAACAGCTAACTACGTACGGTAATTGTAAAGGTGAACTTGTGATATAGTACATACAATTTATAATTTAAAAAAACTGACACTAGCTGACTAATGAAGGTCGACATAAAAAGCTAATCGGGCACATTTGGATGGAATCTGATCGTATAACAAAAGGCTAATTATTTACACTTAGGTGCATGCAGAAACACCTTTAACAACAAAGATAAGACAAGAACAGACAGGAACACTACAGCCCAACTGAACTGACCAATTAGTCCTAATCCAATTAAGCTTTGGCTGGCCTTTTTAACACAACTAAATGTGTTGAATGTTTTCATGGTTATGTGTGTATGTTAAGATTAGGAACATTGTCGTCTTGGTTAAATATTTAAAAATTCGACATGACTTGAGCATGAGACTTTTTTACAAATATTTAACCAAAACCAAATACTTTCCCTAACCTAACCACACTGAATGAACACTCACTTTGGGACTTATAAAGCTTTTCAATGAAATCAAGTTGACAACAGCCATAGCTGAGGGGGAGAGTAGTACACATTCACATCTTGATACCTGAGAGATGGCTGCTACGACCACAGTCTGAGTCTACTGGCACATAAACAGCACCAGTAGAGCGGTTTGGGGCTTTGTTCAGGAGCCTGACAGGAGCCAATGATGCAGGGAAAGGTGTTTCATTCATTTCCCTTGGCCATGTCACAGTGGGGGTTCAGTGGGGGTGAACTGTGTTGACAAGTAGTTGGTTTGTTTTTGTGTCTAAAGATCCCCTCCAGACATGTTTTAACACATACATAAATTGCTCTACTTTGAATAATAATTTGTATCTGACGTGTTCTTTTCATTAAAAATCCAGAATCTCTAAATATAAGTTGAATTGCTGGACCACAGGTGTTTCCTACTTCACACATTTGCAAGTTGAATACTGGACCAGGATTGGCTGCAACCAAACTATTTGCTTTTAGGCCCGCCCCTGAAGATGGGATTTTCATTGAGCACACAGAAACTTTCCACTTTCAGCAGATTGATGTGAAAACATCCTTCTGGTTTCAAACTCTGCACACACATCATTCTTTAATCTGGTCACGACCATTCTCTGAAAACTATGGAGCAATATTAGTAGTCTGGAAAACACATTGCATTTCTCAATTTACTTTTGGTAAACTGATTTTTCCAGGAGATTCTGAATCATAGCAGGTGCTGAGGGTAGCTCATCTTCTCCCACTTTAATCCTGCAGTAGTAATATTTGCTGTTTAAACAGATGCTTCAGTGGAAAGTACTGCAGTAAAACAAAGTTCTTCTTTGACCATGGTGTAGGGTTAGATTTAGGTGAAAACTCTCCTTTACAGGCTCCACTGCAGAGCCTGTAAACAGGACAGTCTATTCCAGTATTTTGTTCAGCTCTCTTATAAATACTTTTGTTGCATTTGTCAATAACATCGATTTTATTCCGAATGAAAAAGACTTACTGTCATGTAATCACAGCCTGTAGCAGAGCCTGTATTTACTCAGTGGGACTGGGGTGGCACACTGCACTATCAGCTACTCTGTGATGGAAACCTGCCATTGGTAGATTGATCGTCCAATTACTTTTGTACTTTCCGCTCCCCGATGGGATCAGTTGAACAAATGGCTGCAATACTTCATTTCAAATAAGGAGTTGCCTGTACGCAGCTTTTATGCAGAATGACTTTTGATTTATTTCCAGTCAGATGTAGAGGCGGTTTGGCGATCAGACATCATGGGTCCCAGCAGGTGTCATCACAGCCTCCGACCTGGAGCCACCACACAGCTGACCACAAGAGGTCCACTGCTAATTGTGCAGAAATATGTCATTGTGTTCAGAAGGATTGTACCCTCTGCCAGTGCTGGTGCACAGTGCTGCCAACCACAGCTATTCGTGGATTGAAGCCACAGACAATTTTGCACCTGCTCTTATTTGCTCTTATGGTGAGAATACGTTACTGCCATGCTGTTATTTTTACACCACACTGTGAATACAACAGAGAACAATGACACTCATGGAGTCTGAGTGCTGAAATGTTTGCCATGTCACATTTTTTCCTGTGAGTGTATTTATCTTTGTTTTAAGAGGCTTGTGTTGCGTCCATTTGGGTTTGATTGGATTGAGGAAAGCTAATGGAGTGCCTAAAATGTAAAGGGTTCATCCTCTGGGGATGGCCAGTCAATTTTGACATTTTGTATGTACAGTTGGAAATGTTGGCTTAATGGTGGCCCTAGAGAAAAGGTAATGAAAGCACCAAACCCATCAGGATGCATCATCTGGTGACCAAGAATATCCACTGCAAGTTTCATGTATATTATTTCATGATATCTTGTCAAGGACAAACATGTTGAGCTGGTGGTGGTGGTGGTAGATGAAAGGTACAGGGTTACCTCATCAGGAGGCATTCTCTGTTAACCATGAACATTCACAGCAAGTGTCATAACAATCTGGCCAGTAGTTGTCAAGATAGAGAATCTTGCTCAAAGTGTTTGTGATTGATGGACGGACAGACCTACTCAACGACTGACATCACTATCCTTTGGCTATGCCCATTAGCAGGCAAAAACTGGGGTATCTGCTAGGGGCCTGCGTAGAAATAAACATACTTACTGTTTCTTATCGGTACTTAATGGACTGATTTTATTTCAGGACAGTTTATTAATGATTGAGTTACTTTGGCTGCTTGCGAAAGCTGCTGTCAGCAGTGTAGAGCTACTTTGAACAGTCTTATCAACACCAGCAGCCTAACCATCTGCATGATGGAGAGGTGGGGAGAGGACGCGGCGGTGATGAGGAGATAGGAGACGATTTGTGGGACAGGCAGCGATGGAGGTGAGTACGAAGGGAGAGAGAGGCAGCAATGCTGAAAGACTGAAGGAAGTTCTGCATGTTTATTCATTCATGTCAGTGTGTATGTGTGTGTGTGTGTGTGTGTGTGTGTGTGTGTGTGTGTGTGACTGAGGGTGTAGGGAGATAATGAGGTAATGGGGCTCAGTGAAGTGTGACGGAGAGACGAGGGAGAGCGCGATATGAAGAGGGAGGTTGAGAGGGAGACAGACGACAGAGGACAAAAGGAGCTAATTAAGTGTTGCCGTTTAGAGATGTTGAGCCATCAGTGGGAGCTGATCGATTCAAACGTCTTTCTGAAGGGGAGAGGACCAGAGGAGTGACGTTTACTGTGTGCGAGGACAAAATAAAAACTGTCTACTGTAGCTTTGGCGATGTATTTATTGGCCTCTGCGTTAAGCTATAACCTAGAAAATGTAGTCTGGAGCTTCATTTGAAAGCCACTTAACAAATTCACTTGTCTCTGATCCGGCCTTCGGTGTATTTTAACTGCATATAGTAAGTTAACAGGTACAAGTAAGTGAATTAAGCAACACATTTATATTTTCCATCACAAGTGAACCGTGGTTGTAATCCAAGTCCAACATGAAAAATCATTGCAAAAATGTTGCAGAACATTTTAATAGCTATTTGATGAAGGAACAAGACTGGATTTGAATTCATGTGATGTTTCCTCCATTATCCACCACCTCCACTCCCATATGGGAGTTCTTCCTTCCTGGTTTGGTACAACCCCTTAATATTGCGAACGCACAGACAAAAGGTGAAGTTGATAGAGTGAAGGTGTGGTAGCTGGTATAGGACTGGCTCATCTTGATGTCAGGCATACCTGTGGAAAATGGTATTTGTATTCTCAATTATTAAATGTGTTCAGTGTTTTGTAATAGACGCCCTATAGTAATCTAAGTTAATACCAGTGTAATACACAGGGTCAAGTTGAGTTTTAACCACTTTTAACTCCGCGTTTGAAAGTTTAGCTAACTGGCTGTTGAACAACATGCTGTATACCTTTTCCTGCACATGGGTGAATTATGGTCGAAGACCTTGTCTCACAAGAAGCTGCAAATTCTGTGGTCTTGAAGGACAGTATTTTTCATTTATAAAACAGGCTGCTTTTCAAGCTTCCTTGTGATTCTGGTGGCAGCTCTTCCTCTGTCTGGCATCTAAATTATGAATTCCTGAAGTAGATAAAATGGTCTAAAGGATATTGTTCTTATCTCAGTGTCAGGTTAATATTAGCTGAGTATGTAAAGTTAGATCCCCAAACGCTATCTGTGTGTACACACAGAAAACCTTTCTTGATCTAATCTGTTTCTGCCCTGATCATAGTGTAACAGTGATGGCCTTTAGAGAGACTGCTCACTGCCTTTTCATTTAATTTAAGGGAAAATTGAAATGAAATTGCATTTGATAGAGTAAGTTCTAGCAGAAGTACGTCTTGTTTTAACACACTGGGCTTTGCCAAAGCTGGTCCTTGTCACGATTCTGTTTGTGATTTTCATGGACAGAATCTGTAGTAGCAGTCAAGGAGTCAAGGAGTGTCAGATTTTGCTACTGGCTTCATCGACCTGTAACCTCCGGCACACTCTGTGGCATTTTGAAGCCGAGTGTAAAGCTGGATTTATACTCAAATACGGCGCAGCACACAGTGACTTGCCCACTTCGGGTTGGGAATGAGCTGCTGCTTCAGGTATTTAAATGTCGAAATATCTTGTTTATGACAAAGGGTAAGATATCTTGTTTATGTGAGATTGATGGGCTGATCAATTCAACATCAGCAGTAATGTGATGTTACTGGACTGTCGTGTTGAAGAAATGAACACTATGGTAAAATAAAACTGAGGTTTATATGCAAGTATGTTAAAGCTCATTGGTTTGTCATGTACCTCCCTAACCTTCCGTGTGTCCTGTCCCTAACAGTGCAGCAAACACTGACCAACAACATGCACACCAACTCCCTCAGGAACCATTTTTTTAACGATAGCAGCAAAAATTCAAGCTGGCGCAGGAAGAAAATTGACAGAGTGATGGAGTTCACAAGGGCATTGAAATATTTTGCTGAGGGAATAAATGAGCAGCTCCAGTCTTTGGTGGTGTGCCAGAGCATCTTGGGATTAACCACCACCCTGGAAACAGAGCTCAGCGTGCCATGTTGGATCCTCTGGGTCTCAGCGCTAATTTAATTTTTAAAAAACACATTAGGGAAGATGCTGCTTGTGGTGTTTGTGGTGCAGGAAGCCGACATGTAATCCAAAACCGCTCATATCACACTTGATATTTAATTAAGTTAGTATGGTTTAAAGCAGTTAATAAATGTAGTGGCCCAATCTGTAATTTCTGGCTATACATCTGAAATATATTTATATACATAAACATCACAATTCAAAATATAGGCCTGTTTTACACCAGTGTTTGTGCGGGGAAATTCATTATTGGCCTTTGGGAACACAAACTATGAAACTAGCTTCTGGAGCTTTCAACTGCTTGAAATATACTAAGTGTTTTCTTTAGTTTAGATTTTTGTTACAGAATGAGATTACAAAAAATAGATGTAGTTGTTTAGCGCTAGTCCTTGTTTTAAAACACATTTAATCAATTATTTCTGAGACTGTCCTCACAAAAAAAAAAACCCAATGTCACTGATGATTTGTTCAAAACCGTATATTGACCTGTTTTTATGTTTTCCTGACAAGGACAACATGAGGTCATTTGTTGAATGACTTACTGAAGTACTAAAACAATGACTTGACATTTATACCACTGCTAAACCATCCAGAGAGGAGGTCAGGGTGGATGGTTGGTGTACAAAGTGTGTGACTTTGACACCTGAGACCAAGATTTGCATTCCGTCTCCTACAAATAGTCACCGTTGGTTTCTTTTAAACATGAAGGTGACATTTTTCATATATATAATATATCTTTAAGTCCACACAAGTATAACCGACATGCTGCAGTCACAGTACTACTCCTTCCAACACCCCCGTCAGCGGGTGTGGTTTCAGTTCACGGGACATGAATCAAAGTGAGACAAGCGTAAGCTAGAAACACATGTACATTTTATCAATGACACTTTAAATGCCCACCGACACTTTGACAAGAGCCTGAGGCCAACTGCCGAGCCTTTCATCTGCTAGCCGCTAATTCATGTTTGAGTATGGCCCCATGTGAGCTGATGAAAGAAGGCCGGGCAGCTCCAGTGCCGATCACGGGAGAAATAAGTGAGTGACGGACTGCAGGGAGGTAGAAAAACAGAAAGGGGTGGATGGTGTAGTGGGATTTCAGGTGGATTCTAGTCTGTGCTGTAAATAGCCTGATTTTTATCACCAACCTGGTGAGTGATTCATCCCTCTGCTCCACACTGTGAAATGACCCCGACATCCATGACGCCTCAGCCCTCCAATCTACTCCGCTTCACATTCTAATAAAGACTAATGTGTTTGCCGACATCAGCATGTTCTCATTAGCGTGATTAATTGCCTCCTTGCTTTCTGTAAACAGTATGAGCTGTATTCCAATCTATTCAGTGAAAATGAACCAATCATAATTAAATGCTCTGATCTTTCTCCCTCACCTCTTCCCATACAAGCTCTCTTCGCACAAGGGGCGAGCGTTGATTAATTTTCCTTGCTTCCTGTCATTAGCAGGATGATATAAGCGTCGCTTATTAGGGTGAGTGTTTATAAAGAGCCAGAGTCATGCTCGTAGTGGTCAGTTTTTTAATGGGTTGATTTATTGCGGGAGCATACAGGGAGGACAGCTCGCCTTTTTCCTTGCAGTTTGACGCCGACCTTACAGAGCCCTTCTGCCCTTGTTGCAATGTCACACTTTGCAGCGTGTAGGTCAGCTGCTGTGCTACACAATAAACACAGCAACGGAAAATAAAGATGGCTGACCCTGACTGGAGTCAGAGACAATCTGGAAAGGAGAGACAAAGACATCACATACGTCTGAAAATAGGGGATGGAAGGATGGAGGGATTAGATTTGGGATATTTTTTGATGGGGTGATATAGAGGGAGACGGTAACGGATAAGAAAAGTGATTGATGGCTTTAAACAGCATCACAAACACTCAGCTTGGAGGGATTAGGTTGAGGTGAGAGTTGGTTATTTGCAGAACTGATCGCTGAATTGAGGCCTTGTTTCAGTGTCCAACACTAAACCTGCATCCATCCATCCATCCATCCATCCATCCACCCACAGTGGACCTTGTGATTACAAATAGGGGTTGTGTAACATCTGAACTGAGTAAGAAAAAAATACAGTAGCTATGTATGTATCTCTGCAAAGACTCATACATTAGCCATTTGCTATAAAAAGTCATAACTCAGTGGATCCAAAACACACAGATGTCATACAAATACTGCTGCGATCAGTGCTACTTAGGTTTTATAGAGCTAGCAGTGTGTCTTTGATGTCCGCCAAGGAAAAAAACCATCCATAAATCTGTTTAGACATCTCTTTGACTTCTTCTTTAGCACCACCACTGAGGCACAGCACCACCAGAGAAGAGAAATTAACAACTGAGAGTAAAGAACACAGTGTCCATAAACAGCAAAAGTATAAGCAGGAGATGTAGCAGAGAGAACAACTGAGGTCAGAATGAATTCATGATTCTTGTCACATCCTCCCTGTTGCTCTTGTAAATGTGATCCTTCTTTGTTCCTTAAGGTGCTTTATGTTTCTCTGTGACAAGAAATACAGTTGAATTCGTAATGGGTCAAGTTAAAAAGAAGAAACAGAGGGGAGTGAGGAGGATACTAGGATGGATGGAAAGGATGGAAACAAGAAGGCCTGGCTTTACTGGTAGACTCAGAAAAACACTGCAAAAGTGCCCTCCTGGATGCCCCTATGGTATATAAAACATGGTAAAGTGCCCTCTAGGGTGCCCTTCCAGTAGAGGAAATGCAATATACTGCCATATATATGGCACCGCATACAGCTGGTATGGACCCTCTTCCTTAAACAGCCACCACCACCTGGCTCTGTGGAGTTTGGAGAATATTTATTTTTCAGTTCCCACTTTTCATCACTGTCTCTTCCCTGTAATTTTTAACTTTGTTCAGCCATTCGCTGAACAACTTTTCAAACCACAGAGCATTCGGGGCTCGCGCTCCTATTGTCAAGAATGAGATTTTAGTGTAAAAAAAATTACATTTTCACATATCCTCCAAAAAACCAGGAGAGGCTGCAACATCCTCCATTATTATAGGTTTGCACCATTGTCAAGTTTAGATATTGTCAAACCCTTCAAGGGATTTTAGGGTCAAACTTACCAAATACATTGCAGTGGAGAAACAACAATTGTCAGAAAATAACTTCATACATAAAGCTTTTCCTCTGCAAACAGAAAACTTTGTCTCCTCCACCAAGGTCTACTAAAATCTGAAAAAGCTCCCTTCTAAAAACATATTGCAAGTCTTTTATGATCATCCAACCAAAAGTCAAGAGAGATGAAGGACATTTTATTAAGAATTATAGCCCTTAAATCACCATATAGAGAGCAATAAAACATGAAATGGAAAAGTCTTCAATGTCATCTAACTCACATAATAAAGGAAGCCTTTCCTCTTCGGGGAGACCATTAAACCAACCTGCTTCTATGACTAATAGTAGCCAAGATTTACACAGAGATTTTTGACTTGA
This sequence comes from Maccullochella peelii, assembly GCA_002120245.1. Lineage (NCBI taxonomy): Eukaryota > Metazoa > Chordata > Actinopteri > Centrarchiformes > Percichthyidae > Maccullochella > Maccullochella peelii. The sequence goes on from LKNJ01000715.1 coordinate 85,478, forward strand.
GTGCAGTGATGGATGCAGACTTGATTGCAGTGGCAGTCACAGGGCCCATGGTTGTCCTACAAAATTAAATGTCCACCCACCTGACACTGCTGATTTTGACAAACCTTTGGGTTATGTGCTACAGCTTTTGTTTACTTGTTACAGCTCGGCTAGAAGGAGGCCCGCAGCATTTGTTGGGGACGACAGGCTCACTGTGATCATGTTAACAAAATTACTCTGCAAGAGCGGGCATTTGTTGGAAGTGCGAGCAAAGTGCCAAAAAAAAGTTCATGTAGCAAGATAATGGACAATCAGCTGGTTATTAGGTCTCAAAGAGGGGATTGAAGTTTGTTTGATTTGTTCTCTTCTGTAGGGGACTAGAGCCTATCCAACTAAAAGTGTTAGGCTAGGCTAATGAACTCCAGTGTGAGATACAAGGAGGCAAGAACACTGGAGTTTAAATAAAGAAGATAATTTATTGCAGGATTAAACGGACGGGATATGAGCCAGGGAAGAGCTGGGTAGAACGGGTGACCTGAAGCATGGGGACTGGACTGGTGGCTGGTTGTGCTGAGCACAGGGAAAGCCAGGGCTGAACCGAGCAGAGAGTGGGAAGCTGAGCGGAGCGGGGGTCCGAGACGAAGGGCTGGAGACTGGGGCCGGAGCAGAGCAGGTGGGACAGCAGGGAGAGGAGAAACAGGACCTGTAGCTAGTAAACAGGCAACAAGCAAATATAAACTATATAAGCTGAAACTGCAGACTGACAGCGCAGGAACTACAATCTGGCAAGGTGGATGTGTCAGAGCTGAGTCTTTGAAAGAGTCTTGATTACAGGATGGGATGCAGCTGGTGGGGCTCTTCTCTGGCTCCAGCACACCTGCCTCCACTCAGACAATCACTCACACCCAGACACAAAGGGAGAGCGAGAAAAAGAGAGAGACTGCAGGCTAGGCAGGGGTGGACGGCGTGACTAGAAGTCCATCCCAAGTTCTTTTAAGACATTTCACTTATCGGTTACGTCCCTTGAATCAGCACTGTTGTGTCCTATTTTTTATTCCTGATGATAAATGTCAACACTGCTACCATAAAACATAGTACCAAAAAAAGGTTTCAGCTTTTTAAAATATCAAAGATTAGTTTTGCAGTGTACTGCGAATAAAATATCATTTGACATGGAAATAGTTTTTTTGGCATTGTAGAAGGAGCTAGCAAGTTATGGTGGGTGCACATACTGTACACCTCACAAATTCCCTGAAACTACAAGAAGATGATTTAATGAAAGTAAAATAGCAAAAGTATGCAACCTGAATTCTAACAGTTGCAGCCAGTGGGTTTTTTGGTGTACTAGAATTTAAACAAAGTTGAGACTCTCATTGCTGCATGTGCAGGTTTTGAAATGTGCTGCCAGAAACCAATGTCTCCATTATCAAACCCTTAAAATGCAAAGCAGGCAAAGATTTGAATTGTTCATGAAATCAGAGTTTGTTTTGCTGACCATGTTCATGTCCATGTGATTGAAAGTCGCTTCTTGGTTTCTTTCTTGTTGCTGAAGTAAATGGACAAAGAACCGCTTAACAAAAAAACTCTTTATCACTGTACATGGGATTGCTGATCTTCCTCCCCCATCCTCTCTGCAGAGCACCTAAAGGTGGCACTGGAGGAGTACATGACCCGGATGCCAAAGGTTCGCATCCTGAGGACCAAGAAGAGGGAGGGGCTGATCAGGACTCGCCTGCTGGGAGCCGCCACCGCAAAAGGAGAAGTAATCACTTTCCTGGACTCCCACTGTGAGGCCAACTTCAACTGGCTGCCTCCGTTACTGGGTGAGGAACACAAACACACACACACACACTCTTTACTGTACACTCCCATAGGAACTGCACCACTCCGCTATTTTCCCACAGTATTCCACAAAGTTGCATCAGACTGTGGCGCTGCCTTCTGCTTCATCCTCCTCTTACACATACATTGTCTAACGAAAACCGTGAATAATAAGAACCACTTCCGCCTGTTGTTGCAACGTAATTTCCGGATGACGTTCGTGGTCGTCGTCTGCCATCTTGTCGGCTGCCAGGCCTTTCACAAACTTTCCAAAAAGTTCTAATTTTCCAGTATGTCCTCTCTTTAAAAATGTCCTCAGTATTCAATACGTCCTCACTCTCATGGTCCTCTCAAAGATCACAGTAACAGAGCAAACACACACACACACTAACACTCTACCCCCTACTGTGAGACTGAGTGCCTCCTCTTCTGGCTGATGGACTTGCTCACAAACACTCACTTTCTCAATTACCCTTTTTTCCATTAAGGCCCTATGTTCAGTTCTGTTTCCCAGCATGACACCGTCCCACATGGAGCCATATCACAACAAACCTTATGACCCACGTTACCTCCGTGTCAAGCTGTTCACACAGTACTTGGGAATGAAATGCCTGTCTGCCAGTGCGTAACATAAACAGACAGAGATGGTGCAAAGTTAAATAACATTTGACATGCAGGTTTGCATCATACGTGGCATTCAAAAACAAAACAATATAAAAATCTATAATAATCTATATTTTTTAATGAATTATTAGTTATTAATTTAAATTAATTTATAGAAGAAAAAAAAACTTGAATGCCATCTAGTCAAAGAAACAGCAAGTCTGCACCCTCATTTATAAGTTGAAAAAGTTTATACTTTGTGTCAGAGGTGAGCTTAGAGCAAGCCTGCTGTAAGAAATGATTCAAAAAGGTAGAAATCTGTACTTTTCAAAGAATATATTAAGAGTGGGGGCCACGCTTTAAGAACCGAAATGAAAGTAGACCAAAACATCTTGACTCAGGCAATGTGTTAAAAATCTAATTAGAAAGCCCCAGGTTGCCCTTCCTCAGGATTTCCCAGTATGCTAGAGGAAGGTTAATGTTGATGCGTTATTTTTACAGCTTTGTCTCATTTTCCTGCTGAAAAACTAGAGTGGAAATGTTTTTGATTATGAGCAGAAGCTGTAACTTCAGTCGCTCGTCAAACCTGTTTTCACCAAGTGACCTGCGTCAATACACTGGCAACCCTTTTCAATAACGGGGCACAGTGCACAAACACACACATGCAGTACATGCTTTCCTCCTGGACACCCACTGACTTCCTCCTTTACCACTGTAGATAAGTCACACATTCTTACACACAATACACAAACACCAACAGACAAGCAAACACAACTCTAAGTCCTGCAACATTAAAGCGTGTTTGTGTTCTCTGTGGTTCTTCATTGAAAAGCAGTGAAATAACTGAACCAAACATCAACCGTCTGCCTGCCTCTGTGTCTCTCAGACCGAATCGCGCAGAACAGGAAGACCATCGTGTGTCCGATGATCGACGTGATCGACCACGACAACTTCGGCTATGACACACAGGCGGGGGACGCCATGCGAGGGGCGTTTGACTGGGAAATGTACTACAAACGGATACCCATCCCTACAGAGCTGCAGAAGGATGACCCCAGTGAACCATTCGAGTGAGTGACAGCACACTTTACTTCGATTACATCATATAGTCCGTCAGTGCTCTGTTGCACCAAATCTAAACAAAGATGGAATCACTTTGTACAGCTGACAGACATTTTTCCACGATGTGAAGAGAGATGAGTGACTTATCGTCATTATAGCAGCATTTTTGTTTCGAATGGAAGAAAATGACAGTTTCTGAGGCCCAGTTGAGTTTAAAGATTTGTTTTCATCCTCCTGTAACAGGCTTTAATTTAGCATCGTCTCCCCTTCAGCGCTGCTGATCTGTTAAAAGCTTCTGTCTGACAAAGCCACACATTGTACTTTGTCTTGATGTTTCTGATTTTTCCTTGTCAAAATGGGTGCAGGTGTTATCTGCAGATGTGGTGATTCCCCTTAAACTATTGGTGGAGAAAGAGAACAATGTAGTGTGTGATCACACTGTACAAAATGACTTTTGAAGAGTAATTCCAAGACTAAGGGTCCACAGCCATGCTGGCTGCTCTGTGAGGCTGTACTCAGGCACACTGGTGCTTTGATCAAAATGCATGCTAACATGCTCACAATAACTATATTAAAGTAATGATGTTTACTGATGATTCACTGTCTTAGTTTAGCGTGTTATGAATGCATTTGCTAATTAGCTAAATACACACAATACAGTTTTGGACAAATTACAATTTTGAACTGATAATAGCACTAGATGAAAAGTCAATGGATCACCATAATTATTACAATTCACGCTCAGTGGGACATGAATGTGTGTAACAAATTAAAGAGGCTTAAAGAGTAATTCAGTTCATGTGTTTGACATGGTGCACAACAGGAAAGTTGAAGAAAGTCCCGAATCAGCTGATTTGGAAGCAGGAAAAGAGAGAGAGAGAGAGAGAGAGAGAGAGAGAGAGAATGTAAATAAATAGAGTAAACATGAAGATAGTCTACTCTAGCTTTCATTAGGATTTATTATCTCTAAATAGATGTTTAGAGATAGACAGAGATATTTCACCAAGTAAGTAAAATCTTTGACCAGCTGGTGGCGCTAGAGGAAAAGTCAGGGCATCACTGAAGTCATTAGGTTTCATCATCTGGGCACTAAGGCTATCTGTATCAGTTTCATGGCTTTTTTACTTTTCTACTGAGAGCCCTGCGGGGGGGATCCACGTGCTCACACAACAGGCTGTACAGTGGAAGTCAACCCCCCCCCCCCCAGCAGCTCCTTCACTGGTGCACTGCAGTGCTCTTCTAACTGTAGAGACTGTGTCAACACATGAATTAAACATTGTGCTCAGTGGTTCTCCTTCTTGCAGCCACACAGCTGTACCATCACACTTTGCATGTGGAACACCTAGAAACAGGTGCAAAATACCCATTTGTGATTCTTTTGCTTCTCTTTATCAATATGTGTATTCTGTAGACTTGGGTCACTTTATCAGCTGCATCATTTTTATGTTGCAGACAGCAAATTAAATATCCCAAATGGCCTTCACCTGTCCCTCCATGCACACTGGACAAAAATGCAATTTCCAAAGGTAATTAGGGCTGCACAATGTGTGTCTTTTATTACTGCAATATGAGCTTTCTTAATTAACACAACACACAAAAGCTGAAAAGTATACGACTGGTAGTTCCATCTACTCCTTAGCTTCACTTTGTCTCAGCGGTAATTAAGTCCATCCCCCTGCAATGTTTTAAACTGGTCCTCTGTGCTCAAATCTGTACTAATATAGATTTAGACCATTCTTTAGAGAAATGGGTCATTATACCAGGCAAAGTCAAACAGTGCATCATCAGCCAGTGTGAATATAGCAGCATGTCCACACTGGACATACCTTTCTGATCAAACAGGTTCACTTAAATTGTAATTAACAGCTGTTTACACCGGCAGAATGACGGCCCACGTTTCACTCACATAACTGTGACATAAAACGTCTTTTAAGGCTTCAAGTTTATTTTCTTCCAATGTACGTACAGAACATTAATTGATTATGTATTGAGCAAAACTCTTTTGAGTGGTGGCTAAAAGATCCAGTGCAAACGGTGACAGAAGACTGTAGCTGCTGTTACAAACAAAAGTAAAGCACGAAACATGGAAACATCTCTGGAGGAAATTGTTTGACTTAGTGTGGAATGCTAACTTGTCGGTTGATAAAAGTTGGTGTAAATCTATGCATGAATATGGCCAAAAGTATGTGGACAATGTGGTCGATAGTCGATGATATTTCATGCAATGCTGTGCTTCCCCCGTGCACAAAGAGGTCCAAAAAGAAATGTTTTCCAGTTTGCTGTGGAAGAACTTGACCAGCCTGCACAGAGCTCTGACCTCAACCCCATCCAACACCTTTGGGATGGACTGGAACACCGACTGTGAGCCAGACCTTGTTGCCCAACATCACTGCTGGACCTCACTAATGCTCTTGTGGCTGAATGGGAGCAAATCCCTGCAGCAGATTCAACATCTGGTGGAAAGTCTTCACAGAAGAGTGGAGGGTTTTTTTAGCAGCAGATTAAATCCCAAGGTTTTGGAATGACATGGCCAACATTCACATATGGGTGTAAGTTCGGCCATGTAGTGAACATTTTTCTTTTGCAGATACTGATTATACAGTATAACAGTATTGTCATTGACAAAGTAAATCAGAAATGATGTTAATTTTTTTACACAGGAAACAAAGCCATTCATCTACCACACATGCATATCGTAGTGGTAAATTAAGAGACTCATCAGGTAGCACAGCGAACAATAATGTTTTCATCAATCCAAATTGTTTTTAAAGAAACACAAAGAGACATGTACTGTAAAACAATCTGCATGAATGTTAAAGTCAAAAACAGCACAGTTTGGCCAGAGTGATACCGATGTGTTAAAAGACATTAAACAAAAAAGAGTGTTGGAGAGAAGTACAGAGGTGTTTGTAATGACTGATATTGAAGAAAACCTGCAGGAATCTGGCTGTTAGCACCACGGGACTCGTATCTGTGCTCACAGCTCATGAGGTGTAGGAAGCCCCAGTGTTTCTCACTGCTGACAGTACAGTAGCTGCCCTGTTTGCCTTTAATTGATCCTCCTCAGGGACGACTTTGGCGAGAGTAGACTACCTGCTGGCTGCCTGCCTCCGACTTCTGCCTGATGAAAAGCTCGTAACTATGACAACCTGGTGGACCTGCAAGTGTGTATTGTGATATTTCTGCACTGAAGAGAACCGCATATCTTTTGGGGGATCAAAACATGAGAAAAATCCAGTTACGTTTCGAGTGATTGCTACGATCAGTGTTGCATTAATCGAGTTAAAGTAAGGCAGGTGCTGGAGAGAGTTGGGTTCCTCACAAGAATTCAAATATAAATTTGTGTGTGTGTGTGTGTGTGCACCTGCTGCCCCATTTTTTTCTGGTTCAGGTGTACTACAGCTACAATCAAGTATAGCAGCGATACAACAAGCCCTGCTCTCAGCAGCACAGATAGCTTGTCACAGCAGGCAGAAGCCACAGTGCTCTGTAGTGGGTTAATTGGTTCTGCACTTTTCAGAGCATCTTCATTATCTGGTGAGAAATAGTGCCACCATAAATACATGAACTCTGACTTGCTATCTGCGTCCCAGTTTATTGTTTTCTTGCTCTCATTCTGACTCTTGTTGTTTATCGTTTCACTTTTTAATCCTGAAGGCTTAAAAAGGCAGTTTGTTGCTCCCTCATGGTGGACAGCAGCTGCACTCAGCTTGGATGCACAGCAGTTACAGTGGAGACCCAGAGTCACAGCAAAGAACATACTGTATATACATACTGTACATACATAAAAACCTCTCAAACCACCTCTGCAGCACAATCCACTTCTCCACCTTTGATTGATATTTTCAGTTTATTTTATAGATTTTGCTGCAGGAGTGATTTGAGAAGTGACACGACTCCTTTAAAGCTAACAATAACGGACACATAACAACAAATAAATACCATAGTTTTATTTGCTGGGTGCTTTTGGGTTGAACTTGGGATATGGGATATAGACCCTGGTTAAGGTGATACCTGGACAGGATATGGATATCTACTTTGGAAAGGGAGATAATAGATACGATACGACCATTTCAGTCATTGGGAAACATTCATATCTCTCATTCCTTTTATATTTAAACAAAAGATTATTAAAACATTTCCAATACAAGGTCCTGTAAAAACTAAATGATAATCATTTTCCCTGGGCCTCGATCACACACTGACACATTCTTTCAAAGTAGCATACCGACCTGTTCAGTATGAATAGCAATAATTGAGCACAAATAGACTCTTTTTTTTCTTTTTGCCTGATTGTTTGGGGAGCAATTTTCAGTAAAATAATCCCTTTTAATTTCACCATAGGTACGCAACTTTGGGTTTGCACGAACAGCTTTTTCTGTAGTGATATAACAGGTTTCAAGAATAAAGAACAAAGTGCCTCAGAAAGTCAGTATGTCTGTCATCTGCTTATACTTCCTTCTATTTCTCTCTTGGTGATTAACAAAAAGTTCCTGCTGTAGACATTTTGGCATTTCAGTTGTGAGAGGTGATGTTTCTGATTGTCTGTTTCTTTCTCTCTCTCCATCTTTGTTTCTTTGCCACTCTTTATGTAAGTTGGGTTTGGGGTATAAAATGTGCTGCAAGTAGTGAGCGAGTGTGTGTGTTGTATTTTGTGTTTCCTCCAGGTCACCGGTGATGGCAGGCGGACTGTTTGCTGTGGACAGGAAGTGGTTCTGGGAGCTGGGAGGATATGACACGGGTCTGGAGATCTGGGGAGGAGAACAGTACGAGATCTCCTTCAAGGTAAGAAATGATAAAATCATAGGATAGAAAGAAAAAGTGATGCGAGCCAATGATTAAAGACTCTTTTCCTCATTTTGTGGACAAAGGTGGTAAAATAATGTTCTTTTATGTTTACTAACCACTGGCTAATTTAATGCTCATTTACTTTACAAATTAATTCATTTTGTAGGTAAGATTTCTGGAATTTACTGTGTTTACGCAAAACATCCTGTAACCAGCCGTTGTGACACCTTTTTAGCCCTTTGTCATTGCATCAGGGTCATACAAATAATTCTAATAAAATATGTCCTCTTGGAAATTAATGTTCCTAAGCAATGGCATCATCCTCTTTTCTTTTGGCTTCAGTCATAATGAAAGCTTTATGTATCTGTTCACTCAGGACGTTCTATTCGTTTTGTCTTTGAGAGTCCTGCTCTATTTCTAATGTTCCCCTTCAAATTCATTAGTTTCCCTCTGGCCGCTCTTCGTCCACATTTTAACTAGCCCAGACAGCATTAAAAACACGGTAATGTTTGAGAAAATGGAAGTAGGATGTTCACTGGACCTTTGTCCTTTTCTGCTCACGTCTAATTCAGCAAAACATTTCTGTGATCAGCTGGAAGAAGAAGAAAATGTGCGGACAAACTGATTCAAACACACTGAACATCCCTTTTTGGTGCTCCTAATGAGGATTTAGAAACAGCAGACAGTTGTAATCACATTATGAGATTGGCGTTGTTCCCATCCAATCTCACGCCAACTTGAAACCAGCTCCTTGGAGCCTGTTGTGTAGCCGACCTCTGACCTCCATGTTTTGGGTGGCATGAGAGAAGAATGTTTCCCAGTGTCCATCAAAAAAGCTTGCTGAAGTGTTGCTTTTTTAGTTTTTTTTTTAGTTTTTTACTGTTACAAGAGGGTGATGGTTCCTGTTTTGTTTTCTGTTTCCTACTGACAGTCAGTGTTATTTTGTTTTAACCATGGCCACAATCTGTCCCTGACCTAAACCTAACCAAACCAAACAAAGGCATTTATTTGAATTATATTTTAACTGTTGTTTGGGTCATTTATAAGGGCAATGACAAGCAACATATTGTGTGGTTAATTTTTTTTAGCAATTGTTCCTACGGTGGGCGATATCTAGAATCTTAGAATCTCTAAGGGATAGCTCCCATGGTTTTAACAGTTACCAGGCGTACCTACGATTGGACCACCGTACATTGTGATGCAGACACATGATTCCACCTTAACCTTAAAATGTAAAGGCTAACCCTGCACTTGAGTGTTTAAACCCTGAGCAAAAGGTGAGGATTGCTTACATTTAATAACTTAATGATAGGCCTGGACTAACACCGTCCCTGACCCAGGGCTGAGTCTGGTGCAAAAACCTCTCATGTTTTAATTCAGTTTTCAAGCTTTTCATCTTATTTAAGTAATTACCGAGATAATATCCCATACCAAGGTTATTATTTTGTCCAAAATTATCATACTATAAAATTTTGCTATCAACACATGCCTAGCCGTGCCTCTTAAGTCTACTTTATGCCCTCAGATATTCAATTTGGTTTCGGTTTTATTAAGATTCCCATTAGCTGATACAGCGCTGACAGCCAGTCTCCTGAGGTGAGAAGATTAACAGGCTTTAATACTAATTCCTACATCCAAACTGCTGCTCCCACAGACAGCCAGGCCCTGCTCACATGTGAAACACAATCACTTCATTCACTGGTACAGCTAATCTAAAGCTCCATCCTGGTCATACTGGTATGGGAACATCGGGCATTTCCAACTCACACGGTGAAATAATGTCAGTACATACAGAGGCAATATGACCTCACATGGCGAGCAAGGGGATAGTGTGAGGCATAAAACTGATGGTGGAGTTTTTTTTTTATATTGCACCGGCAGATTGTAGTTTCAGTTATGCAAACATTTCTCAGAGACAGAGCTGCTCTGGAGGCAGAAATAATTAAACCTCCATGGATGGAGCCAGACAAAGTAGTTATTCAGAGTAAAAGTTAGCTAACTGGCAAACAGTTGGCAGAGGGAAACTTTTTTAAAATCATACATAAAACAATTAATTACATGATGTTTTTTTTTTAATTCATGACTGTAGAATTCAGAATATTGCTGTTGCTACCATGGTAATGCACTGGTTTTCTGATGCATGTTTCCATGACAACGCCATCAGTCTGGCCAAAGAAAACCAACTTTATGATTAATGACATGTGGAATGTGTTGCATCCTTCTTATTACTTTTTTCTGTGTTGTCCTCTAGTCCAGGTGTCAGGCTCAACACAAAAATGAACATGTAGCCATCTGTTGTTAAAAAAGATGGGAGCATTCCTGTTTTATCCTGACTTTACATTTTTTGCTGCAAGCCTTTGGTTAGGTCATTATTATTCATGCAGTTGAAGGAAACATATGACCGCAGCCACTGAAACACAATATATAATGAACTGTATGCATTTATGTTTTATTTATTCAAGACACCAATAGAGACAACTCAAGTTTTAGTTAGTAGTAGCACTTTTAGTCAATACTGGATTTTGTCTTGCAGCAATATGTTTTATTCATGCAGTTGGAGTGAATTCTGTTGTTCTGTAGTTTCTCTCCATCAGCTGAGCTGTGTACACTGGTGGAACTTCATCTGCAACAGACCAGAGAAACTGTGGTTGGGCTGCGGTGACTATGACGTCACCACATTGGGTCACGATCACTTGCTGGTTATGCCTGGAGGTTTAATTGCCTAATGTTAGCTGGTCCTTGAAATGATTCCCATGTGGCGAGATGTTTTGTAACAATACAAACTCGATCCAAGTGAGTGAGAACGTTTCAAATGAAAGGGAAACCAGGAATGCAGACTGGATTGGCTGTTTTGGCTAAATTGCATGATGAAATGATGCAGCAGTCTTGGATTTGGACATTTTCAGCATTCCTCGTCTGTGGTGCTCAGCCCCAACGCAATTGGTTCCTCCTGAAGACGTAAATCTTTGAAAAGAGGTCACAAATATATACATAGCAGCTGGGCACTGTAGTTATTAGCTAATCAGTAAATGTGTATTTGTCTGAGGCAAGGTTAGATGATCACCAAAACATTTTGGGTCATCCTCTGGGAACCATGAATACTTACTTACTCAGTCCTCTACTTCATCTGACATAAGGCCTCAGTTAGCTCCAGAAACAGTTCTGCAGCAGGTCATTTTTGGTCTTGCAGGTTGTAATTTTTGCCTGGATGATAAGTCCATCTCAGTGAAACCTGGAAACATGACCCAGCCATTGCAGTCACCTCTGCCTTATTTCACTGATGATGTTCTTGCTTTTGGTTTACCTGTAAAGTTCCCAGGCTATGATGTAGATCGACCCTTGATTTAAGCAGTATTGCTTGGACTTCCTTATAAGGCTACTCAGTGTAATGTTTTTAAATGTACTGTAGGAACACAGTGGGTAGCACCTGTTCACACCTGTAACTGCACTGAAGTCAGGTCGTGGCAGGTGGACATGAGGTTGACCACTGCCTTCACACCCTTGTTGAATTCTGTGTTGTACATGCCTACACCTTGAAGTCATATGTAAAATATGTATATTTCATGCTCCATTATTACTGTCCATGTTCTTGAACAGCTTCAGCCTGCCTCTAACCTTCAAATAGCAAGAATCTTATTTACATATTAAAGGACTTTAGTCTGCAGAAACAATTTGGAAGCCCTACACCTCTTTCTTTCCGTACTTAACTTGTTTGTTTCATGTTTAAATCCAGCTTTTCGTTTCCCCACTTTTCATTTTGCCATTGTCTTAAAAACAAAACCCTTTTTCCGTCTCGCCTGCTGTCTCTAAGTCTTTCTTTCTTCCTCATCCTCTTCATTGCCTCCCTATTTCTCAAGGTTTATTTTCATCATTGCAAGCCAAGAAAGAGAATCATCACTGTTGTCTTCATTATAGTTGGAGGATTAAAATGAGGATCCACTGCTGGATGTCTCTACTATGTGAGACAAGGGAAAGGAAAAGAAACGAGATAAAATTGGAAGGTTTGTTGTTACTTAAGACAAGCACATTAGGGTGCTTAAAACATGTTCAAATCTCATTGCATAATTTCAATATTTCAAAGAGACAGCATGCCTTGTTTTCCTAAAAAGATTTTGCAGTAAGCAGTTTTTGCAGCTGCCATTGCCATTGTTTCTCCAATACCACCCAAGTTTAAACCCAGTGGCTCAGTCTCTCTAATCTGACCCTGCTGTTCTGAGGAAGTCAGGTCACCATCTTATCATAATGTTTTCTTCCTCCACTATCCTGCCACTTCACTTCGTTATTGCCTCCTCAGTCTCCTGCTCATCTCCTTGATCTTCACCTTCCTTTACCTTTCCACAACTTTCTGTCTTTCAATGTTAAAATGGACAAAGTTTAAATACAATAGAGATCCATCTGATGAAAGAGCTTTCTCTCTTCTGAGTGTCTCTGTAGGTGTGGATGTGTGGTGGTCGGATGGAGGACATCCCTTGCTCCAGGGTAGGACACATCTATAGGAAGTACGTTCCCTACAAAGTTCCTGGTGGGATCAGCTTGGCAAAGGTAATCCTTCCACGGTTCAGTCGCAGATTTTCTATACACTATAACAGTCTGATACAGGGGCTCAGTGTCAGTACAATGCTGGTACATTACCTCTGTTACATCTGAGTCACAACACAACAATGGATTACATTATATTGTAAGTATATCTGTACGATTGATAGCAGGGCTAATCAAAGCATGAATGATCTGTGTTGGCTGTTTAAAGGCTGATCCATTCAGATCTTGTGTTTTATAATCATGTGAGGGTACACCTGCTGTCCGACACTCCTATGAGCTCCACCAAAAAAGTGGAACCTACAGCATTTGTAATTCACAGCATGGAAAGTAAGTGAAGCACAGATCAAGTAAGTGATAGCAGAGTCAAACTGGGTGCACCACACTGCCAACTTCCATTTGAACTTCAGTTTATTGTTCATGGGATCATGGGATAAAAACAGGCCAAACTAAACTGCTCAGGACTATTGGGACACTATACAACATGTAATAGGAAACCTATAAACGATAGATACATACATTCTGTATCTTCTAAAATTGGATCGGCTTTACTAATTTTAAAACTAAAAAAACTAAACTAAATGTAGTAAGTTTCCCAGCGATTTCATACTACACTTTCATAAAGCTGCAGGACAAAAGAGCATCAGATTAAAACAAAGAATGTTTTAACAAACTAATGCTGCAGAGGTCAACTTATCCTGACTTTCAGTTCCTTGTATTGGTCAAGCTCCAAAAACACTGCATCTGACACTTCCAATAGTGTAACTCAGTATTATCTTTTTTGTTAGACAGTGCCTGCATGAAAAAAAACATCCACACTGTTCAATCAAGTGTGACCCTGATGACATCATCAGTGGTTGTTTTGTCAGACTTGACAAAACAACCAAAGACATTATACAAGAGGCTAAGTACTTAGCAGGACTACTAAACTTTTAAAATAAGTTTATTCTGTACCGCTGTTTTATGTGAATATTACATTGAGTTCAGTATCAGAAGATACCGTAATCAATATTAAAGTATTTAAATCAGGTGCAAAATAAACTTCCCTGAATGTAAGATGGTACTGTTAGTTTGTCCTTCCTTTATATTTAGGTATAATACTGTTCTTTTTAAGCTGGAGGACTGGTTCATTTTAGTATTTTCCATTCATCAGGTCTGAATGTTACAAGTCCATTGTGAGCTATTCTGTAGCTGTTGAATGGAGCAGACAGCAAATCTCAGTCCCAGCAACAATACAGCATCTCCCATGTTTATAATAGTCCATTTATATTAGTAGTTCCTCTTTATTGCATTTTTTCCTCTCTTTAAAAAAGTCTTATCAGTAAGGTTTCTTGATTAAACAAACAATATATGAAGCAAAATCCAATTATGCTCTTGCAAAATTAAAAATGACATCTTATCAGCAAAACTGACTTTAACTTTATTATTATTCTGCAGTACTCACACACACAGCTCTTCAGCATTTAAATTACACTTACAAAACAGTACAAAATGAGCATGTTTGGCTTGGTGCCGTGCTGGGAATATGGCTTGATGTGAAACCAAATATATTTCAGCTCAGGAAACGTTTAGCTATTGGAGTACAGAGAGCTGGAAATACACAACGTGCACACAGAGCACACACACACAGAAACACTGAAAAATTTTAGTTGAGTTTCACTGTCTGGTTCAGTTCAGGGACACATAAGTTAAGTGTAACTCAATATATCAGCTAACGAGAATGAACCTACCTATGTAGTGAATGAACCTACATAAATAAACAGACACATAAATATTACACGCATGCAAACACATATGCCGCACACTTACACACACACACACACACACACACACACACACACTATCCTGGTGTGGGCTAGTCTGTAAGTGGTGCAGTATAACAAATGGCACCATTTTTGTTTCCCATGTCCTCTACTAAGTACTCTCCTCTTCCTCCTCTTTGCACAAGAGCTCTTTCCATTCGGCTCAGCATCCACTAACAAAAGACCACCAGAGGAGAGGCAGCAGTATGGAGTGTATCCACTATCTACGACTTATAGCCAGTGCAGGTGTTACTGTGAAGAATGAGCTTAAGTTTCTTTGTTCCTTCTATTCTTCAAGGTACCTACACAGAATGAGAAATTGTCTAAAAGTGCTAAATCATCTAGGGTGTAGCCGAACACCGTTCATTATGTATGCCTCAGCCGCAGCCTGGAACTTGGCTCGGTTTGGCCCAGCATGCAACTGAAAGGCACTAGCCTTTGTTTTGATTTTTTATTCAGACCAGCAGTCTTTAAACAGGACCTCAGTGGAATGCTGATGGTCCTGAATCAACCTGACCCTGCAGATAAAGGAGAACATTTACATAAAGGTGCTTGTTCTCTGCAAAAATTTGAAATAGCTGTTTCATTATCATTGTTACACACCTCCTTATTCTTTTTATCATTCTTCAAAGTTTTATTGTTTTATTGCTACAGTACTCCAACTAAAACTGCATTCATGGAGACCAACAGATAAGGTCACCTTGAATTCAGTTGGCTCCAAATGGATTTCCATGGTGGAAAGTTGCAGCAAAGTGGCAAAGAAATGGATGCCATTGTCAGAGCAGACTCCCTGGGACCAATATATGGTACTTACTGCAGACTATGGAAACATTTATGTTCACAAAACAGTCCAATGTGCTGCCACAAGATCATCCTCACTGCCATGGACTGTGGGATTTTGTGTTTATTTGTGGGAGGCTCATAGACATTCTGGGAGACTTGAGATGCCTGCTTAGAAAAGTCAGCTGTTTAGTCTGCCTGACTCTCTCTTTGATTTGATTTCAGAACCTGAAGCGCGTTGCGGAGGTGTGGATGGACGAATACGCCGAATACGTCTACCAGCGTCGGCCCGAGTACCGCCACCTCTCAGCAGGAGACATGACGGCCCAGAAGGAGCTGAGGAACCACCTCAACTGCAAGAGCTTCAAGTGGTTCATGAGCGAGGTGGCCTGGGATCTGCCCAAACACTACCCACCGGTGGAGCCTCCTGCTGCAGCCTGGGGAGGGGTAAGGATTAGTTTATGAAATTGCTTTGATAAGTGTGGAGAAATTAGGTAGAAATGTATGCAGAAATATACACAGATTGGGAAATGTTCATGTGGACCCATGCTTGCATATTATTATCTTATATCTTATTATATTATAACTTATTCTTACATGTATCAATAAAAAATGCTAGGATGGATCAGAAAATGCATTTCTATTTCTTGAACACATCAGTAAATCAAACTTTATTTGCACAGCACATTTCATCATTTCAGAGATGTACTGTATGTGCTCTAATGCACACCTGACTGACAGATGCGTGGGAGAATTAAGCCATCTGATAAAGTAATGAACTTCCTCCCACTGTCAGCACTAACACGTTTATTTTAAGTTTGTTCATGACAGACGAAGAACCAAAAGTTAGAAGAATATCAATATCAAAGAGTGAAAATTAATATAAAAACATATAATGACTGATCTTTAGCTAAAAGCTGTTTTCATCCTTTGTTTGAAAATGTCAGCGATTTCTACTTCCCCTTAAATTGTCTGTCAATGCTTTTTAACACCTAAAGGCTCCTTCACCAACTGTACTTCTCGGAACAACCAAACAGGTAGAAATGTGTGTATCCACCATCACCCTACTTTGTGAGCTCATCATTAATATTTTCAGAATCAAGCCATGGAAGTACAGTATGTGCAAATCTGTGAACCACTTCCTTTACTTATTAACTTTTACTTAATTATGCATTACAATTATATAATCATGAATAAAATTGCCAATGAAAATCATATCAGAATGTGGCACCTGAAGACAACCTAAGAGCTGTCTAAAACCATGAGATAAAACGAAAGTCCATCTTTCCAGAGAAGCAGCACAGCAGTTCAGTTACCATTACATTACCTACCTTTGTTGACTTACACAGAGATTAACCTTATTTATATACTATTGTTAAAAGTATTATGTCTTTCATACAAGAGTTTGGCTGTGCAAATATATTAGTCCAACTAAAGTGGGACTGGTAATACTGTAGACACATTTATTGCTGTGTGGAGTGATCTGTATGTAGCACAAACACTGCATGGTGCTATAAAGTGCGCAGGATGCAAAGGTGACCATTGCAAGGTACATTTGATGCTCAATTTAACAAAAGGTGTTTGACTTATTAAAAATAAAATAGTAGTGGGAGTTTTCCGAGTTGAAAGCATAGTGTGTGCATCAAGCTGGAGATGGTGAAAGCAAAATTCCCTGTGGTAACAACAGACAAGAAACAGTGACGAAACATGTTTGCAATAACACAGCATTGTTGCCTTCTCCTCCTGCATGCTGCAAGTATCATCAGGGCATCCTGGGTGCACAACCAGGGGCCACACATGCCTTTGGGCCCTTCCAAGTGTACAAAAAAACCCCCCATTGAACAGCAAACTAACAGCAGTCCTCTGTAATATCGGTGCATGTTCAGTTTTGTATTAAAAAAAGAAGCGGGACCAAATAAGACACTGTTCAACACGGGCACCAGTAAGAGTGGATATATACTGATATAGGATTATTTAACGCAGATCCAAAGTCAGTATTACCTACATGTCATTTTACAGGTTGTAAAGTGACAAGAAAGGTGTGATTAAATACAGTGGGAATGCTGACCAAGAAGGTCCACAACACACGTGATGTTTCAGGTTGGGACCATTTTAATTAAAAAACACAGGGGACCAAGAAGGCCTTAATCTAGCCATGAATAAAACAATGTCTGATGGGACCTGTGATGTGACTGTCCATAACTAAAGAGCAAGCACTCCCTGTTTTTGTGACTCCATGTCCGTGTGTGTGTGTTTTGTAGATACGGAACGTGGGTAGTGGGATGTGCATGGAGATCAAACACTTTGTGTCAGGGAGCCCCATCCGCCTGGAGAGCTGTGTGAAAGGGCGGGGTGAAGTGGGCTGGAGTCATGGACAGGTGAGGGTCATTCATTACACTTTCTCTAGTGAAATGTCTCATTTTTCTGGACCTTGGAGGTTTTTGTACAACACTCCCTTCAGGCTGCATGGTTGGAGTGCTGAGCTGTATATGTTGTATCTGAAAGGACCATGACACATGAACATGCTCGAGCAGGGGTTAATGGTTACCTTTGCCCATTTGCCAGTTGTTCCAGAACTGTTCGCTGGAGGGGCCCTGGCCTGTGTGTCTTTGTTAATTTATTTGGATATATTTAACCGCACTTGCTACTCTTGAGTCGGCCGTTCTGGTCGTGTAACATTTTGTTTAAAATGAAAAATCTTGATCAAATTATTTGCCATGAGCTATTACACACAAATTCATAAGCCAGCAGATGAATCCTAATTTATTGTTTGATGATTCAACTATACTTAGCATGCCAATATGCTAACAAGCTAAACATTACTGTACATGGGCAACTAAACATTAATGTTAACATGCTAACATTTGCATGGTAATATGCTAAATGTCATTTGGGATTGCAGGCGATTACATATGTGTCATGCAAACTCAGAATACTGCTCTTGTGTGCAAAGCCTCTTAATGTCTTAACAACAGCAATGCCTCCTTGAGACTTGTGAGCCTCTTTCACTAACTGCATTCTTTAAGCGAACATGCAATGATGATCTGAATGAGTCAAGTCAAAACTGTTTAGCCCCAAATCACAAGTTTGATTCAGAGGGCTTTACAACCTGTACAACACACTATTCTCATACCCTCAGTTTGAATAAGGAAAACTCCACAAAGAAACATTTTAATAGGAAAACAAATTATAGAAACCTCAGGAAGAGCAACAGTCTGATGTTTGTTACAGCTGACATGTGTTCCCTGCAGGTGTTGACATTTGGTTGGAGGGAGGATATTCGGGTGGGTGACCCCATGCACACAAGGAAGGTCTGCTTCGATGCCATTTCTCACAACAGCCTCGTCACACTGTACGACTGTCATGGCATGAAGGGGAACCAGCTGTGGCGCTACAGAAAGGTACGGGAGAGGAAAGTGGAGACTAAGACTTTGGAGTTGAAAATTGTGGCATTTACTGCTGTATCCTCTTTTCAGCCTTCCAACTGTGATGCTGTTGTGATGTCTTTGGTCAGCTAAGCATTATTTAAGTCAATTAGTGACCATCTGTTAAACATGTAATTAACTGAATATAAGGGAAAATTGAAGGATGCATAAAGTGCAGACGTTACACCTGGTCCTGTTTCTTTACAGCCACTATATGAAGAATTGTGATTCTAGCATCTTTCAACTTGCTCTTATGACTCCTTTTGTTTGTACAGAAATGTACAAGTCGGATCTGTGGGACAGATGTCTGCCACAGTGTCTCTTTTGTACCACCATTGGTGGCACTAAAGTCAGACATTTTAAAAACACCCCGTGGCTTTAAAGCTGCTCTAGGCAATGTTTGTGAATTAAAAATGGATCAAATGTGTTTTGTGGCATGATGAGAAAGAGGACCCAAGCGCAGACAGATGAGGAGATCCATGACAGTTCAAAGATTTATTAACCCTGCCTTGCAGGTACTGGCAGGCAAGCGAGTGAGCGAGCAAGCAACAAACAAGCAGGTAATCCAGGTACAGGAGGCAACAGAAACACAAGAAATACCTCCAACACAGGAACATGAAAACTAACACAAGGAAGCAGTACACTCAGTACTCATAAACAGGAATAATCCAAAACCCCAAGAAACAGTACACACAGTACTCAGAAAGTTCAGGACTCACACAGTGCTGAACACACAACACATCCAACAACAAGGCACAAGCCAAAAGGACTGGTATACATAGGAAAGAGACTGACGAGGGAATCAGGGGCAGGTGTGCAAAAGGAAGCAGGTGAGGCCAATCAACAGACAATCAAGACTAGGGGAGACATGAGGGCAGGAACACACTGGAAATAAGACAGACCAAACTTTAAAATAAAACAGGAAACCAGACAAAGTACAGATCATGACAAAATGACTGTGTAATGTAAAACGTGTGACTCGTGACGAGCCAACAGAGATCACCCAACACTGAAGTTCCCCTCATCTAACGTTTTAGCCTCTTCCAGCACATTGTTTTGGTTTTATGGCATGCAACTTTACTGTTTTGGTTTAGTCTTTCACCGCTTTCATTAACCAGCAGGTAGCTGCAGGCAGCAATAAAGCTTTGATAAACCCACTGTACACTACCTGCACAGACTAAAGAGCCAGATATTTCCCTCAGGAGTCAAACCAGAGCTAAAAAGGAGGATGAACATTAGACTGACAATCATCAGGTGGACACAAACATGACTCCAAATGAATGCTAATGTTGCTCTGTGTCTGCTGGATGTGTAAATGTTTTACATAACAGATGTATGAGGTTATAATATGTCAACCTCAATGCAGGTTTAAGGTGGACAGCAAGAATTAAGGTAACAACAAGAACATTTTTCAGTAGCAACAGAAACAACAAAAAAACTGAATTCAGCTTGATGACTAACTGGCTTTGGTAGAATATCACCATAACAAGCGATACAGCAATATCAACTTAGTTTTGTAAATGTATGACAAATGATATGAATATGATATGGGTGTATGACAAACAGAAACCCAACTTAATTTATTGTGATTCCAACCACACCAGGAGGCTGTGCAAAATAAAGTTAATAGAAAAAAAACCTGACTGACTGGACCGTTTGTTGGTCATTGGGTAGTGTGTAAACTATATACTAATAGTATATATTAGTATATAAGTATACCAGTGCTTTATCATTATATTGAATAGAAGAAAACATCCTGTTTTTCAAGGACATAATGCCTCCTTACAACATCAGGGTCTTCTTGGATTAGAATAGCAAAGAAAGAACTTAAGGCCATATAATATGCTTCTTTATTAGTCAGCAAAGACCCGTTAAGAGGGTCTTTAATTAATCCTTTTGAATCTGGTTTTTTTTTCTGTATTTTACAAAACTGAAAATTAAGGAGGTTGCAAGATGGTAAAGCACTTAATGAAAAGATACATCCTTCTGTGCTACATGCTACTTAACAGAAAGGCTTATTTTTGTGTGCTGCAGTAAGCGTGACTCATGAAAACCAATATTGATTTTATTTCTTCTTCTTTTTTCATTTTATTTAGTTTCAATGAAAAACATTACCAGTTGTGGGCCTGACTCAGTTTAGGTTTCCTGCTGTCCCACACTGTGTGGACAAAGGGTGATAAAATGGCATAAAAACAAGACAAATAGGGAACAACTATTTCTTTAAGTTAAGAGACAAGACATCACCTACCTCCATCATTTTGTGAAACCAGAACCTACAGTAATTTTCTGTTGTCACTCCAAATCAGTTTCTCAATCTTTTTAAATAATAATCATCTTTACATGAACAATAGCCTCCTTCTCCACCAGCACCACCTTTAGCAAGGCCTGTCTCTATGAGACAGTATTAGGTCAGCAACAGGATCTTTTGAGGGATAAAACTGTTTTTCTTTGAGTTGTATTTGGTAAAGACAGAGATGCCCTGACAACACTCTGTTAATTTGTTGTAAAACTGAGATTGTCTCCACTGTCCTACACTGAATTGGTTTTGATTATTAATTACTGATTGCACTACATAATGTAATCCCAAACAAAAGGAAAAAACCCCACCAGCAACCAGTAATGTGAGGAAAAAAGAACAGAAACAGTCAGTTTAAGAAATAAGTGTGTTATTTTAGATTTTTCACCAAAATCATATCAAAAAGGAAATAAATGCCCTTTACTACTTATATATGAATAGGACTGTTCTCTTTCCCTCCCTCTGTCCTGCAGGATAAGAGTCTGTATCACCCCGTCAGTAACAGCTGTATCGACAGCAGCCCGAGCGAGCGGCGAGTCTTCATGAACACGTGCGACCCCTCCTCTCTTAGCCAGCAGTGGCTGTTTGAGAGAACCAACGCCACCGTGCTGGAGCACTTCAACCGGGGCGCCAACTGAGGCCACCGGAGGGTGAGATGAGGCGTCTTCCAAAAAAAAAAGACCATGCAAAAGTGATCACCTTGTTCAGGTGAATAATACAAGAATAACTTATATTTTACCCTTTACCTTATTTTTCAGGAACAAAATGGTGCTTTCATTCGTTGTCAAACACATTTTTCTTTCTATTGTTGACAATAAGAAACACAGAATTACGCCAGCCTCATTCTTTAAACTGTAAAATACTGTAAAATATCAGCTTTTCTAACTCAACAACACATTGTTTGAGCTGCTATAAGCTGTCTGTTAATTTCGCCTTTCACTGTTTCACTGTTGCCCAGATAAGAATGGAAGCTTATAGGTGAATATCTGCTTCAGAAACATTCCCCGTGGTACAGCAGTGATCCAGTGCGCTGGCTGAGAGCTGCAGAGCTGGTCGGACCACACACAACCACATCCAGAGTGCAATCATACAGCATCAGCATGTGATGAGGAAGAAGGTATAAGAAAGACGATTGGCTGAGCACCAATGCCACCAACAGTCAGTTCACTTACTTAAAAATACTGATAAAAACTGATTACAAAACTATTTCATTCACTGTCTGTATTCTGTCCTTCCCCAGGGTGGGAAAACCATGGTGAAACCTGACTGTCCTGTGGAAACACAGAAAACTCTTACAGAGCTCTTACAAAGTCAAGTCTGGACCTCAAGAATGTGCAAAGATGCTCTTGTCTTTTGTTGCCAGTTCAAATCTCTAAACACAAACTCTGCTGGATTTAATGGATTGTCTATTCTTTTGCCTTTTTGTACCTTTTTCAATTGCTGCCTTAACAATTCCAACAATGGGAAATACCACGAGATACCTGCTCCCTATGTTTTCATCGAAGATACCAAAACAGCATGTGGTGACATATGTGGGACTTTTTTGCAAGCTATAACTCTATGGAAACAAAAGAAAATGCCAAACATTGTTTAAACAACTATTTCTGCACAGTGTGCATATGCATTGCAAGAATGTATTTTATTGAAGGAACAAAATATTGTACAGACTCATCTTTAAAGTGCAAATATATATATATTTTCTACTGAACAATAAAGTTATGAATTTACATAGGTTATGTCCATTTCTATCTCGTTTCTATCTCGAATTTACAGGTAACATACTGCTCACACAAGTTAATAAAACAGATTCCTTAGAGGCCTGAGGGAAATCAGAGAATGTTTCTTCAAGGTAAATGTCTGTCTATTAACAAATGTAAGCTACGACTCATATCTAGCATGCTACGTGTTTGGCCACACTAACAGTGCTGCTGTGTGGGTGTTGTTTGGCCTGTCGGTTGGTTGGTGGACGACTTTGGTGTATGGTGAAATTTCTCTACAACTATCGAATATATTGCTATGATCCCCAGATGATGTATCCTAATAACTTTGGTGATCCCCTGACTGTTTAATCTAGCGCCACCATGAGGTTGACATTTATGATTCAGAGTGAAATATCTTGACAACTACTGGATGGATTACCATGAAATGTTCTACAGATATACAAAGTCCCAAGAGAATACATTCTCATGACTTTGGTTGTCCCCTGACTTTTCATCTAGCGCCATCTGCAGGTTGATACTTTTGGTTGGATTGCCATGAAATTTGTATTCATGTTCACCGCAGGATGAATTGTAATAACTTAAAGTGGCTATAATAGATATTTTTATGATAACAATGTATCAAATGACAATGTGAAAACAATGTGACAATGTGTCTCTGGTAGTTACGAATCTACGGAGAAATAACACCTTAATCTGCACCTCTCCTCGGCTTTAAGGAGCTTTATAGCGAGTTTCTATGGAATATTATATAATTCAACAGACATTCAGACAAAGGCTTGCAAACTCACTTTCACAATCTGGGTGGTAAGAATACTTACGCACATGTGCGTGTGCAGGCTAACGGACTTTTGACAGGTTTACTGCGTGGTAATGTTTTGTACACAGGGTGTCGCAAAAGAAACATGCTATCCGCAAGGGAGGGAGGACGGGATCTCCAGCTTCTGACCAATCAGTGACTTTGGAATCACTACGCACAACACTGTTGGCTAGTCAGCACTGTCAGTCAAACCATGATCGTGCTTGTCAGTCAACTCAGAGCCATGTAAAGAGAACCAGCCCTGAAAGATAGACTCCACCTCCACCAGTAAGTCAACAACATACATAAACTTGTCAGTGAAGAATTTTACTAGAAAAACAAGCAAGTAACCTTTTTGCCCCATATCTTCCCACTGAAAGGTTGTCTCCACTAAGGTATTAGCTACGCCTCCGACCACAAAATACCAAAAGTTGTGTTTATTGGAGAGGCCATGCCGGAGACACTGTTGGGTACTGAAGTCGGGTCTCTGCGTTGGTGGATACGTTAACACCCCCACAGTTTGTTCAAGCTGTATGTATGTCAACAGGGAATGACTTTGCAAATGTCTTCAGTTCTTCCCACACCGTAATGAACAAACACTGTGAGAGACGGAGACAAATTTACACAAATCTTGTGACGGGAAGGATGCAGCAACTCCACAGCATCAACTACAACATTACTCATATTAAAAAAAAAACAGCGAAGACAAATACCTTCTTGTGCCTACTGATGATTGGTCAACATGATTATAATTTCCACAATCCACATGACTCAGTCAAACTACATGTAAAATAATGGCATCCCAGCCTTAGACAAACTAAACATGTACTTTATAGTCAGTTTTCACTCCCATCAACAGTATCCAAGAGAATGAGAGATTCAAACCATCACAGTGTGCCCACTCCAGCACTGTGTAATTGACAACCCAGGTCCTTGACTCAGCACCTGTATATGAGCGCAGACATCTTATTGGAAATCTGATAAAACAGAGGTCAAACAAACTCATCATCTCGGCTCGGTCTGGGGATGGAACCTGCACAGCAATCTAATATTTCCCCACAAAGGACAGCAGCTGCTGAGGCCCAAAGATCATGTGCTACTTTCACTTTTTTTATTGACATAATGAGTCATCAACCTGAGCGGCAAATCCAATACTCTAGGTATGAGTCGGGGGATCTTATTGGCTGTCTGATGTCACTGAGGTCAAACAAACAGTGGAAGCCACTGCACAAATTTCTCCAACCGTGGTCTTTTTGCATGCGCATATGAAGCTTCAGACGTCCAGACATAGTATATGCTGACATTAATATAAAAGACCCCGCATTGAATACATAAGTCATATAGATACCTCCACTGCACCGAGGAATGTCACATGACCCACCGCTATGCTTGTTTTCAACCTATAATTTGTTAGATAAATAATATTTTTGTAACACCAATACTAATACTTACTGCTGTTCACCCAATACGCTATACTAATACTCTAATGTGGGGCACAGACTTTGGTCATACGTGAGATTCAAGCAACATTAATATGGTATGGGTGGAGTTCATATATCTATTATGCATAGAGGCTAAGTGGAATAAGTTTACATTTTTCACACCTCCATATCCATTTATTACCATATTATTTTTTTCAGAACTAATTTGAACTAATTTATCTACTACAGCATTTTTGATATTTATATTTTGATATTTGAATATTGATAGTTACATCTTAACAGTATTTCCTCCTCTTTTCAATGACTTTCTTTCTTGTTTAATTTAATATTTTATATTATACTGTACTTACTGGTATTGATTTTCATATCTTGATGACTGGGAACCTGAAGGGAGATGAAACGGTAATTTGCTAGTCAGGCCATTAGGCCAGTAGATTCAATACTTTATTGTCAAAGATCTTGCTGGAGCTGTGATAAGCTCCTCCATTGCCTTTGTGCATTGCATTGTGGGACGATATCCATCAACAGTACACTCAAAAATCAAGTAAATGAAATACGTACTGACACCTTGAGCATACTAATTTTGTCACCTTTCCAGTGTGAAGAGACTCAAAACCTGATTAGAGTGTAATATGGAATTAGAATACAGAAAAAGCATCTGTGTTTTTCTCCCCACAGAGGTCAGTAATGATGCATCACATACAACTTCCAGTTCTCAAAAAAAAGAGTAATAATAATAATAATAATAATAATAATAATAATAATTTTAATGTTAGAATAAACAGTAGTCTTATTGCTTTTAAATAATGTGCCGTCTGCCTGGCCTTTGATTGGATCCCATCACAGCCTCCTCTGCTTTCGTAATTTGCAGCTATAAAAGTAAAAAATATCAGAGACTGAGTTCTATGAATAAAATGAAGATAAACATCAAGGAAAACTGTCATTTGCCATTGTTCTTTTTCTTGCTTTTGCTTGCTTTTGTTTTGATGATCACTGAAATCTACCACAGTGGGCTTTCCCACACAATTAATTCAAGCATTAAGACATGATGGCAGACGTGCTCATTGCTCGTCCTGCTGATCTGAAGTGAAATCAGTCTGATGTGACATTTTGATTAAATAGAATATTTTCATTCACTTTCTGCTCTTCATTGTGAGTGCTGCTGTTTGAAAAGATGTGTGATTGAAACTTCGACATCTCGAGCTCTAAACAGATGCAGAGACAATCAGAAGTGAATGGCGGGTAATCTTCACCATTACAGAGGAGCTGGATGTGTAATTCACTGTGCTGAGCCAATTTTACAAAAGGGGAGAGACCCACTGTCATTTAAATTCCATTTTAACACATCCAGCTCCACATTCACCTCCATCATATTATGACCCTGCAAATTGCACCCACTCCTTTTGATGATGTGCAATATGACACATCAGACAGCATGAAAAGGAGAGATAGATGCGAGCTGGAGACAAAAACTGAAACAAAAAGGCTAACTGAATCTTGCCCTGGCTGAAAAATAAAACAATTTTCCTTCTTTAGTGTCAACTTTTATCTTTCATCTCTGGAAAATGTGTTTGCAGAAATAGGTCACAATGAAAAGCATCTTATTAGCATATGTGTTAACCAGGCTAATAGAAGTATTAGTTGCATGTTGGAGTTAAGACTGAAATATTCCTCAAGTAAAAAAAGTAATGACTCCTGGTGAGAGTGCATTTTCTCTCTCTGGGGAGACGCTTTCTGCCAGATTGACTAATAACCAAACGCTCCTCCTGGCTTCTGATTCACTCGGTCCAGGGAGCCAGGAGAGGTGTGACATGCCTGCTCTGCTCATAACCTATCAGCTGAATAATAATACAGCTCGTCTGCTTCTCCACAGGGCTTCGCTGCTGTAAATGGCCCCGCCGTCACACACTAATGGAAAATCAGGGCCGTGTCAGTGTCGCAGCGGCAGGCTCTGGTCACCGGGGACCTGGGTGGACGTATTCGGGTCAAATCCTTTAACACGCCTCGCTGTTTATAAAGGCAGATTGGAGCTGTTCTACAAGGGTGTTTTTAGGTGATGTAACACGTCCTCTGGCTGCCATTTTTAAGTCCAACTGAAATCAAAGTCCTTGTAAATAACATGTCCCATGCTTTCCTTTAAGAAAAAATAAGCACCCAGAAGGGTTTATATTTTTTGGTTCTCCTGACTTTGCATGTGCTTTGTGCATACTCCAGTCAGGATGCCGTTGTTTTTCAGCCTACATTTACAGAGAAATAATATGAACATCAAATAATTTAATTTAGCATAAAACAGGTGCCACTGACAGGGTCAGACTGTTATTCTAAGTGTCTGACAGCATTATGGAAAGGATCCCTACAGATACAGACCATTTGTTAAAGAGTCAGATCCTTTTTGTTTAACCAGAAACAGAAGTGTCACTCAAGGAGAAGTCTCACTCTGAAATCTCCCGAGAGGTGAGCTGTTGCAGGAAGATGACGGTGGAAACGTGAGTCAGAGTTGGAGAAGGGAGTTTCTTGTGTTGGAGCAAAGAAAGCATAGCCTAGTGTGTTTTCTGTTAGACACACAACAATCTGAGCCTGTCAGTGGCAAAAACAAGCACTTTTAGTGGATGTACTTTTCACGGATGCAGTTGCCCCAAAGGATTAAATTGCAGTCTGTTCCCGGCTGCCGGCTGAGGCGATCTACTGGACCAATTCCAAAACGTTTGGTAACTATTAATCATTTAGACCCCAAAATTTGTAAAAATATGGCCCAGGTTTAAAAATACCGGAATTACCCTTTGACACTCCCAAAAGCTACAGATTCTTGAGAGGCAAGAGATAAGCTGAGTTACTGATCCCTGACATTATATTGTCAAAACAATACTCCAAGTTAAGTGTTTAAAGTTTTCACCTCGTCCTTCCTGTTGTTTTCACTCCATCAACGTAACAGCTTGTCCCTCACTCTGCATATTTTTATGATCATCCTTCTGGCGAATTATATTTTCCCCTCAGCAGTCTGTCTGAGGCTCAGTGACTTAGTTAAATACCTGTTGTTAAATTTACATACACCCATTCAGCCTGGGTGAGTAAATCGCAGGCTGGAGCTGCAGAACAACAACAGTGTTTTGACAGCGACGAGCAGAAACTGCAGCTCATTGTACTGCAGCCAGTTACTCACTGCTTGTTGGTTACACACACGCTGCTGTCACCTCCATCTTTGAACAGATTTATACAGCATGCTATATATTCTGTTCAGGTTGCCTCCACTAGGCACACGTCCAATAGCAGCTCACATACAGGAGCCAAACTGCTCTTCACCGACTGTCAGCCGTGAATGAGAGTTTAGAGTTTACATTACATAACAAGGTCTATTTGGGTGTTTTTGCATTTTCAGTCCATTCACTACAAATCAACTATTTACTGCTGTAATTTAGTTTTGAGTGTTTCTTTCCACCCTCCAGGCAGCTATTCTATTCCATTTATTTTACTAGAGTGTGAAAATCAACTTGCCAAGACATGAAACTTGCTTGAGTTCAGTATTCTATCACAGTGAACAGAGAAGCACAGGACATTCTGCCGAGTTAGAGGCACATGACTGATGAAGCAGACAAAGACCTAAGATCTTTGGCAATGCTGTGAGGTACATTCACAGGGTTATTACAGTTGTAATAACTGAGCGATTGTTCCCATCACATCACTGAGAACAAGTCAGCAACTCCCACCGTTGCCATGCCAGAAAGAATCAGACAGCTTGGAGAAGAGATCCAGTGTGAGAGCACATGCCAGACAGTGGAGAGTCCAAGCCTGTAAGGACGGGGTGCTGTGAAACTTTGCAGGGAAATTCATGATCCACAGAGGAAGGTTCCTAATTATCAGGTCAGGCTTCCCAGCTGGCATTGGGGCCTGAGGATGAAAATGTCAGTTTGTTGCTCCACTCAACACTGGTCCAGAGCAAACACATTTAGTATTGACTTTCTTCTAGTGCCTCCACAAAATAAATTCTAATGAGCATTTTGGTGACCTCTAATCTTTCATCTGGTGCCACTGTCAAACCAAAGTTTCCCTTTGACTGACACTTTGGTCCATGACAAGGTATTTTGAAAAGTAATGGCCAGATTTCCATACAATTTACTTTGGATGTTCATGGTCATCAGAGGACTAATGTGTTATTTATTTTACCTTTCTGGTTGTGTAGAATAGAAGTAGGAAAATGTAATGGGACCCGCAGCATGAAATTCACAAAGCATATTTATGATCTCCAGAGGATGAACCTTTAACATTTTCAGCACTGCAGGAGCTTTCGTCTAGCACCTCCATTAGGTTATAATGTCATGCCCTGCACACACATACTGTATATCATAATCAAAAAGGCAGTTTGTCCTGATATTTGCTGAGCAAATTTATGCTATCCAGAGGATGAACCCTCTTGATTTCACCACTGGTAAGGCTCTTAGAATGACACAATCGTAAGTATGCAGTTCTTTCTGTCCATATTGTGGGTTGTAACAGACATCGCAGCCACTTCTTTTACTACCTACAAATACTCATATTTTATATTCATATAATCTTGTGTTATTCCTATAAATATCATGCAGCAGACATTAAACTCTTCAGAAGGATAAATTGCACACATGAGTGGGAGACTGAGACTCTTACTTTTGATTGGGAGCTCTGAATCCTCTCTGCGTCTGCAAAATCAGGCCAATCTGCAGAAAAAAGCGGCTCCATTCCTTACCTAACTGACAGATTTGTACAGGGAGGGCGGAGCTGAGATAAATCTGAAGCCTGGGTTTTTAAGATCACACAGAAGTGCTCACTTGAAAACCAGAAAGCTGAAAAGGAAACACTTTTCTTTCTGCACCCCTGAGATGGCCTATCATTTTAATTCCATTTCCTCTTGTTTAAAGTCACATCTCATGGCACGTGGCATCCTCAATCCCAAATTTGAAGCATTTCTCTGAATGCTCGAGGGCTTACTCTGATAGGATGATGACAACTGAAGAAAAATCATCTCCATCTCATCATCTCATCACCATCCCACCTCGGTATATTCTGTATCATCGCTCTGTGATGTTCGCTGCACTCCAGGAGGTATTTTTGTGATCAAGTGGCGTAATTTACTGTGTACCCGTTTACACTCACACCTGCCTCATCTACTTCTACTTCACTTTTTACAGCCCCCATACAATTGGCATGATAATTCTTTCAGCAACACACATAGCCACAGAAATCAGTGGTGACAGAAAGAGGGGGAGAGAATTTTTTTCCACTACTGTGGTAATACAAGTAAATAAATAAAGAATACCATGGATTCATAATGATGGTTGAACATTGGTACAAAATGGCAGCTCTAGAAAGAACGACTCAACAATTATTCTCTTCATCTTTCTTGTCGACTCATATCTTGATTTAGCCTCCTTACACGTCCTCCCAATCTATTTTGGAATTCATTTTAGATTACTGATTTACTTGATTGATCTCCTGAATCCCCTGGGTGACATTATCATGTCCTGTATCCCAGGCAACTCCGAGACAATTCTGATCATACCACACGTTGATTTTCTCAAACCACAGTCGACCTTAAGCTCCTCTCTGCCTCTCTACAAACAGCGACTATCACGCTTGGCCCACATCCTCATTTCAGGTCTTCAAAGCACAGAGGTGCTCATTCCCCCAACAATGGAATCAATCACGATGGGGAAAAAAAGAATATTGTAATATATGGTAATTAATTCTTTCGAAAAAAGGCCATCACAGACAATCTGTAATGAAAGGGTCAGAGGAATCCCTTGCAGACCACAGAACAGAAAAAAACCATATTGTTCTCATTTTCTTTCCCTATATGCTGAATGAGTTTTACTGAAACAAAAAAGAAATGTTGCTAATCAAATGGAAGTACTTTAAATTGGATCATTGCACAGGACACTGGAAGCTAAATGTTTAGGCAGTCAGATCAATGTACTTTACATTGAAGGTAGAAAGAAAACTAAAGACTAAAGCCCAACTATATACTGCAATCCAATACACCCTACACAATACAAGCTTGTTGAACAGAACAAACATACTGAAGATGAAATTATTTGTAGAGCCATACCAGTAGCAAAGAAAATATTAAAACCATGGGGTCATCAAAATCAAATGACTTCATCTCCTTGGAAACATTAATTTGCTCAGTAAATTTAATTGCAAATCTTCCTATTAGTGTAGAAAAGTTGCAAACAAAAAGGTTTTAAGCCTAAAATTAGAGGAACAGAGTTGGAGCTGACCTCAAATTTTCTTGGCGTTTGTTCCAGATTCCAGATTTCCCATGCATTGTTTTGACAATGTGGGGGCAGTAGGCAGACCTCTCCTAGACAACCTGAAAGGTCTGGACAGTTTATAATGTAGCATCAAATCAGGAATGTATTTTGACCCTAAAACATTCAGTGCTTTTTAAACCAACAGTAGGGAGCCAGTGCAAAGGTGTGAGGTCTGGAAGAGGAAGAGGGTGGATCTGAGTGTCTCAAGGAAAGGTTTTAGTGCCTGGGAAGCATGAATATAGTCAGCAAATGTTTCCATTAGATTTTTATGATACTTTTGTACACTTCACTTAACACACAAAGGTCAAAGAAATTAACATTATTCCACTCAATCATATTCAAAGCAAAATGTATGGACATGTGGCCATTATTTTTCTAGATACATCTACATGGACCAAAGTTTTGGTCAATGGGAAATTTTGGTCTGACATCAGCACTAGATGAAAGCTCAAGAGGTCAACAAAATCATTCAGATTCATCTTCTGGGGACCAGAAATACCAAAGCAAATTTTATAGCAATCTGGTTTGACGTTGTTGTGAATTGGACTTGGACGATAGCCAGAAATACAAAAATAGTTGTATGCCAACCTGAAGCTGTTTCAGCATAGATAGCTATAACAACATCTGATGCAAAAACCAGCCAAGAGCACACAAAAACATTATGCTCATGAAGAAGGGATGGTAGATATCACACCTTGAAATCTGAAATGGATTTTGGCAAGGATGAACTCACCGTTCCATCTGCCATAAGAGCTTTGTTATATTGTTTTCTCCTTAGGTTAAACACAGTGGCAGGAAAAAAAAACACATTTACTAAGTTGGTTTATTCAGAAACCCATTCACAGCAGAGGGTTTTCAGCAAACTCCTCCTCAGTGCTCTTATCCAAAGGAAATCTTCACAAGGGAAAACCAGTGTCTGTAAACAAAAGCTTCCCTCCAACACAATCACTATGAACACTATAAACTATGAATGTGTCTCACAAAGACCAACTACATCGCATTAATAAGGATGAATTGATGTCTGAACTTTGTCACTGAAGGAAAAAGTATATAGTATGCATAAAAAGTATATATATATATATAAACTATATATATATATATAAACTATATATAGGATTAAAATTATATTAGCATGTAGTCTATGTCATCAAATTAAGGGGTATTTTTTAAAACCGATTTTACACATCAAATTCGGTTTACAGGTCTTGTCCAGATCCTACTACATTTGTGCAAAAAGTATAAGAGTATAAAATACTCACTTGAGTCAGCGTCATTTGGAGCTTAAGTCTACAAGTTTGAAAATGAAGAAAATCTGGGGGTCTGGATTTAGAGAAAAATGAGCTTATCGGGCCTTTGTAGCCTGTTCCTCATCTCCGCTGGAGGCTAACAGCTCGAGGCTACATTAGCAGCTACTAGCATAACAAACTAGAATCTCCTACTGAACTTTCTACAGTTGAGTTGCATTGTGGGCAATGTAGGCACCAGGTTTGGAAAAGGAAGAAGAATGTATGGACTAAAAAAAGACGATATCTCTGGTTCTGCTGCATCGATTTTGATCCTTTTTCTTTTTCACTCTGTCCAGTGCCAGAGTCTAACAAACAGTGTTATAGGAGTGCAATGCTAAATCAGCGGAGTACTCTTTCAAACACTGGGTAAATTACTCTGAATCCTTGAGCCAGGGTTGTGAATGTTTTTTCATCAGGCCTTTATAGACAAATTATAAATGGAAGTGGGTGATGATTTCAGTCCTGTGCACTTTTAATGTTACAGATTCATTTGATTCAATGATTCAAAAATATTGAGCCAAATTCTTTCCCATCACCAATGCATGTGGAGCTCCATTGGAAATGTTTGCAGTGTGTTAATCTTCAGACTTTATATTGTAAACATGACCTACTTAGTTCAGTTTCATCCAGCCCATAAAATGCATTAATCCTTCATGGAGCAATTTTAATTCCAGACATTAAATCAAACACTAAAAACCACACACACACAGAGAGAGAGAGAGAGAGAGAGAGAGAGAGAGAGAGAGAGAGAGAGAGAGTGTGTAACCTTCAGAAGCTTGCTCCAAGTTCGGCAGCATGAATCTGTCACATAAAGAAGCGTGAAGAGTGAAGAGCCTCTCTAATGTGCCTGCCTCGCCTCCATTCAGTGTCCCAAAAACCATCCGACTTGTCAGAGTAATTTTCTTCACTTGAAATTAGCTGCTTCTAATAAAATTTTAATTCAGTTATTACAAGCACTGGAACGCCTCAAGTGCTGCCCCTAAGCCCTATCTGGCTTATGGAAATGTATCCGCCAGATGCACTTAAGCCTCATGCAAATGAATTTTAATTTGGTGGAAATTGGTTCTGTTCATTAATGCCACATTAACCGAGCTAGAAATGGAATCTGACCATTTGTCTCCACACACTGACATCAGTTTGGCTGAAGGAGTGTTCTGAAGGACGACAGGGTCGCTCCACTTGACAATACTCATGGGATTCCTATGAAGTCAGTAACTGCATTTACACCAAATTACTTTCTGCAAAACTTGGTGCAGTTTCCTCTCCTTCAGCTGCTCCATTATTGGTCTGAAATCAATTTCAGGAAGGAGAGAAACTGCAACTGAATTTAACTGAAGTTAAATTCCCCAGGAGAAACCACAACAACACGTGAACTTGTATCAGGATGCATCTAATGCATTGTTGTAGAGAAAGCAGTGCATTTTGGAGTGTTTGGTGATCCTCTCCATCTCTGGGATGAAAAATAGATGCCCAGATAGGTGCAAGTACATGTACTGTATCTCAGGACAGTCTGACAGCTTTTTAATAATCTGTCACATCGAGGCTTCTCTTTCCATCAAATGTAAGTGTTTACAAATACACAAACAGCTCGCAGAACAAGCTGTCTTCTGTTTTTACCCTGAAATATTAAATATTAGCACCAGTCCTTATGAATTTAAGATGTATTCTCACTTCACTGTTGCTTTTCCAAAAGCTGTCAGCATGTTTAGTGAGGAAGGGACTCTGCGGCTCAGTGAGAGATCATTACTGTAACCTGATTCAGTCGATGTGTGTGTCCTGTTCAAGTGTACTTGAGAAAGCCACTAACCCCATTAAATTATTCATTTTCCCTATGGAAATCAAAGTGTAGCAGGATGTTTCTTAAATACATTTTCAAACCTCCTCTCTGTGCCGGTATTCATCACGCATCTTAGAATCCCTCCTAGAAATGTATGTGACGTCAAAACACCTGATCTCAAGGGTAAAAATGAAGAGTTATGACGCATCCTACACACGCTCTCTCTCTCTCTCTCAGTGAGTAGATGTTCCCCTTAGACAAAGCATGACATTATTGTTTTATGACATTCAGTCATAAAATAAAACATCAACGTTTTTCCTCGGTAGCCGAGCCGTGCATTTAGTCCAAAGGCCATGCTCAGTAACTGGAGAAGCAAAATAAAATACAGACTTTCACACAAATTAAAGGGTAAATATATATTTATATATATTGAAGAATTGAAGAATATTGAAGAATGGATCTAGATAGAATAGAATAGATGGATAGAACAGATAGGACCTGAGCCACAGGACCTCCTCTCCACCATGGAAACCTGGAAGAGGACAGACTACACAAACACAAAAGAGGCAAAACTCAGGCACACCAATCACACAGAGAGGAGAAAGAAAGAGAGAGAGAGAGAGACGAGAGGAGAGGCTGAATCTCCTGGAGGACGAAGATCCCGATCCAAAACATCTGGAGAGAGGCGTCGACAGCCAGGGTAGAGAGAGAGAGAGGACCCAGGACGGCCAACGGTCCAGCACAGAGAAGCCTGAGTGAAGGGAGAGGACAAGGAGGAGAAACTAGGGAGAGAGAGGTAGGCACACAGCTGTGTGGGACACAGACAAACAGAGGGTTAAAGAGATGCCGTGGTTTACAATATTCTCGTCGGCAGGACAAACATGGACTATAAGTACTAGGCTTAATGTTACACTCTGTCACTGTGCGTACTGATCTGCTTTTTCGCCTCACTCTTGTAGTTGCACAATTTCTCTGTCAGAGTCCTTGGCTCAGAACTGACAGAAATAATAGCTTCTTGGTAACACTTGAACTACGGCTGCTAAATAAAGCATTTCTTTTCACTTTCAGCTTTCACATACTTTTTTTTGTTGTTGCCATTCTTATCTATGCCATGTTTAAAGACTGGGAACCAACAGGGATACAGGGAGCATCTCTTCATCCATTTATGGCTAATTTTGGGAGTGGACATCAGGCTTGTGCATGTGCGCATAATTTCGCAATGATTGAGATTTATAAAAAATAGAAAAATGTGTACATACGACTTTACAAATCAGATGCACAGCATGTGTATGCCCATTTCTGTCTTTGGATAGATTGTGAAGAAGTTGATGCAATGTTTTAATCCAATGTAAAGCACATATTACAGTAAACATACAGGTCATAGGGCAGAAAAGAGGGATTTCACAACACGGTACCTAAAGCAGGACCTAATGTCCGTCCCACAGAGTTCTGTTCGGTTTCTGGAGGAGAGCTGCAGTCATACCTTGACACAGGTTTTACACCTCACAGGTACGGCCCTCTCTCTCCTCTCTACTGACAAGAATCAGTGTTATATCAAGCTGTCTGTCAGCTTTCTCTGTTCTGTCAAGCTTCACAGAAGGAGGAGGCATCTGCTGAGTTTCAGTCTGGTTTGAAAAAGAATACCTTAAAAGTGACGTTGTGGGTTTAATAGAAGGGCAGCCTTTTCAACAGAAGAAGAGTCAAGAGTTCCTCATGCAGAGCAGCGCGGACTTGAGACAGAATAAGAAGAATATTTGGAGGATTATTTCTCAGTCTGAATTCAGTTATCAGGCTTCAGGCTCAGGCCTAAACATTGAAATGGAAAAGCTCTGAGTCTGTTGTTTTTATGCTTTTCTTCTGAGTCTTTGAGTAATTCCTCACTCAGTCTATAAAAAATCAACAATGTGAGTAATTCCTCAATCTCTTGCTCTGAAATGAGGGGAAATGGGGCTGGTCGACAGAGTTTTTACTCCATTAGTTTTCCAGATCTTTGTATCATCATTAAGAGAAAGGTTATAGGTAGAAATGGGACTCTGTTTCATTCTTGTACAACCTTTGAACTGAGTGCAGTCTTTGTTTGAAAACGGCCAGCGAAGACACGCTGACACACACATACACACACACACACACACACAGATTATTAAATGTGATTTTGGAATTTGAATTTAAATTGTCGAACTCAACTGTGTTAAGATTCATGATATCAGTTTAAGTGTCTGGTACAGTGACACCCTGTGCAGCTCATTCTTTTTAATAAGCCCCAGCCTTTCAGTCAGCAAACGCTGGTTTTGACCTTAAAAGTAGCATAATGTGGAACTTACCTTAAAATTTAAATTTTAAGGTAAGTTCCACTTTATGCTACTTTTACTTCATTTCAGAGGGAAATCAGATTTTAAATAAACAAAACATATACTAATCCAACCTTTTTGGCTTGTGGCCCCTCACAAAGAAGCAGTCTCTAGTTGAGGCTCATTGTCACATTTCAGATGTCTGTGAGTTGTTAGCAGCTCCACCAAAAGTGATTTTTTTTTCTCTAAACTGCTCAGGTGGTTTCACTTAAATAACTGCTCCAGGCTCAGAGAGTTCAAATGTTTAATATTTCACAATAAAAGCAAATGTTAGAGAAAAGTCAAATATATGAATGCCAATTTGTGTATCAGAACTTCATCTGATCGTCATAATTTCACGACCCGTCAGATTTCTCTTGTGACCCTTTGGAGGGGACCCACCCCCTAGGTTGGGAACCACGGGACTAAACTACCTAACTGTACATAAAGTATATTAAAGTTAATACGACCAGCAACAATAGTAAAATGCTGCTTTCAGCCTGTTACACACACATACCTGTATTGTGTGGACCCACCCTCTCACACTCACTCACTCATGCACACGAGTATCTTGCATAAATAACTGGAGCTGAACGTAAACACAGTCTGCCAGTTTTGCTAAACTTGAAAAGAAGCTGCGAGGGAGGAGAGAGTGACTAAATAATAAATGAGGAAAAGCTTCTTGTTTTTCTGCTCGAGTTATATGGATGCTTCACATTCCAGGGAATCTGAATCCAGAAATATGACATTAGAGCTGAGATAGACATGAAGTACTATATCACGCAGGAAGTGCTTTTTTTTCCTTTTTTGAAGCATTTTTTGACAAACTTTTCACCTTCAAAGACCTTTTGAAATAAGATTGATTAAATCACAAATTGCACAAGGACAAGAGAGCAAACCTTCATCTGTGAGTCAAAAAACTGAAGTGCAGAACAGTTCTGTCATTCATCCTTTGTTCTTAAATACCATCAGTTCCCAGTGAAGTCTGGACTGCTTCTGAAAACTTGCATCTGTTACCCTGGAAACCTTTAGCAATACTTGTTTTAATTTGAAACTTTATGATTTTTAACCTACAGCTGGTGACTGTACAGAACCAGGATTACAGGAAGACATGGATGTAATCAGTTACTGGTAAAAAAAACTAATTACTCTGGGCAACAAGACAGAATGAGCAAACACAACAGCTGAGTGTAATAGGCAGAGACACCTGTCAGTCAAGCTCACACTCCCTGAAAACAGCCATCTGTAACATCGTTCAATTGGAACAATAACTACATGTGATGAAGCTTTTGTGGACAGACACGTTGTTCAATGATCTGTTCGTCTGACAGATCAACAAAAACTGGAACAAAAACTAATAGATAAAATTTGTTTGAGACCCAAATGTTGCTGCTTTGCTTCCCTGAGCAAAGAAGAAAGAAACTACTCTTTTTTTTTTTACAAGCCTTGCAGCAGCAGATTTCACAATGATTCAGCCTCATAGCCTCATATCATCTTGCCCCCTGCTCTGCACTGTATACAGCCTGCTGTAACTGTAAATGTATGCGTGCGTATGTGTGTGTGCACCTGCCTCCAGGCAAGGCCATGCAAAGAGGGAGAGGTCAGATAGGTCACAGGAATCACACATGAGTGTGGGTGGGATTTAGCTGGGGTTATTTGTGCGTTTTGTGTGAGTATACACAGTAGTGACATAATGGAACAGCATCAAGTATTCTTCATGGCCATGAGATAGAACAACCACATCTGTACGCACTCTTATCCCATTAATGCTTGTTACTAACTCGACTGCTTCCCTTTCTCTCCTCTCTCTCTCTCTCCTTCTGTTACTTTCTGCGAGTGTTTCTGCCTCCGGAGCTATGGAGTCTGGATCTGTGGTCGCGGAGCTGCGGAGTCTGGATCTGTGGTTGTGGGCCGCCTGCTGCCCCCCGTGTTCCTGCTCGGCGACCGCTGCTGCTATTGTTGTTGTTGGTCTAATTATTAGTATTAAAATTATAATATTTCTATTAGTATTATTAGTATTAAAATTATAATATTTCTATTAGTATTATTTTTATTAATATTAACATCATACCATTAGCACTGCTATTACTTAACTGTATGTAGAACTGTACTGTACTACTGTATGTTCTCTTTCCTCCTGCTCTCTCTCTCTCTCCCTCTCTCCTCTCTCTCAACCCAACCGGTCGAGGCAGATGACCGCCCACCCAGAGCCTGGTTCTGGTTCTGGCTCTGCTCGAGGTCTCTGCCTGTTAAAAGGGAGTTTTTCCTTGTCACTGTCGCTGAGTGCTTGCTCATGGTGGGAATTGTTGGGTCTCTGTAAATATAAAGAATCGGTCTAGACCTGCTCTTTATGAAAAAGAGTCCCGAGATAACTTTGCTGTGATATGGCGCTATATAAATAAAACTGAATTGAACTGAATACATACAATACAGTCATTTATACAGGAGTCTGTGGAAGGCAGGAGAAAAAACAACTAGACCATTCTCCTCCCAGACTGTGAGATGCAGTTAAAAGCTCCAGAAAGAGCTAGTAAGTGGACCTTAAGTTATTTTTAAAAACTGTTTCTAAGGTCAAGGATGAACTTCTGTGATTAATTTAGTTTGATTTGTCTTCTACCTACCCCACCTTCTATTTTATAGCATATGCTGATTGTTTTGGCAATGTTATACCTTACAGTTAAACAGTACATAATATACAATGACTCAGTTGATCAGTATCCACCGTGACAGATGTTCCATATAGTGGATAATGGTGAGTGCATCCCTCAATTGACCTGTTGCACAGTCTACCACAATCTCTGTTCTGTTACTGCAGGCTCGAAGGACACTTGGAAACACTGAATTTGATCTATTTCAGGCTGCACCCTGACTATCTTGTTTGCAGGTAAATATGAAGACATGGACTCATCCTGAGCTTGTTGTTTTGGAAAGTCTTTTAAACGCATGAGATTTCAGGGTTTGGCCCTTGAAGGTCACCAGGTGACCTGTTGCAGGCAGAGATGGATGCAAGATTCCTTCACATGGCTTCTCCTCTATCACTGCTTTTCTGGCTCATTACACCCACCCAGCTCTCTACCCACACACCATCACAGCTCACAGGCTGTCTGACAGATGGCCGCCATGTTGACTCCATTAGAGCTGGGCAACCGTGAGAGTCCCGACGTAAGGTCAGAGAGCATCAGGGGAGGACAGTTGGTGTTGTTCTGCTGTGCACGGTAATAGAGCTAATACAGGCGTGTGACAGACTGACAGCTTGTCACCTTCTAAACACTCAAGGAAATCAAACATCTGAGAAATATGTAATATGTGATTTAGAATCACTTTGAAAAATCCCACTTTATTAGTTAGAAGCTCAGCCCGATCTTGTGTGCTGTGAACTCAATATGGTCTCAATAATAATGACTCATTAACCCAACTTACTAATCCAAATTTTTTTATACCACATCCTATGAAGAATGACAGCTTCTATCTAACATTAAGATTAGGCTATGTTGTTTTTGTTCAAGGGCAGGTTAAGTTAGGTTAGGACTGAAATGTCAGGGTTTCACTTCCCATTAAAAAACAATGCGTAGAATTATTTTTCAAATTATTCTTTGTGTTTGTTGTAAAATGTAACCATGTCTCCCTCCTAGGAATTACATTTACATCCTACTAATCTGTTATGTTTTGCAAGCACGCTCAGCATGAACATTTTGTGACTTGGCAGACACAGTTGTTAAAAACATTTTGTTGGCATTGCATTTCTCCCTAAAATGATTTGCTGAAGCAAATTGGGTTGACAGATCCATCCGCGATGCTTTGAACGCCCGGACTGCTTCCTACAACTCAGGCCTTGTATCCGGCAACACGGATGAGTACAAGGAGGCGTCCTACAGACTGAGAAGGGTGATGAAGGACGCCAGACGGGCCAGGGCAGCCATCCCTCAACTGTGAGTGCCGACACCTCCGTAGCCGATGATTTGAACTCATTCTATACACCGTTTGAGGCTGGCAACAACATCGCTCTAATGATTGTTAGCGCATTGTTAGCGCTCTGGCTAGCGCGGCTGGAGTAAGTTCAACAGCTGGAGGTGAGCACACACTCTCTGTGACTGAGTCCAAACGGTCCATATATTTCATACGTCTCCTACAAATAACAAACATTTCCGTGTGAGGTGAAATGAATGAGAACATGATGAGATACTTCTTCCTTCGTAGTGCGAGAGGCAGCCTGTCATTGTATTTCATCTGTTTCATCAGCCTGCCTCATTTCACAAGCTTTGATTGAGTGGATGGAGAATTGAAACTACTCATACTCAACATCTATTTGCTCTGATTCAAAAGCTAGGAACATTTATTTTCCCCAGGTGCACAGATAATTTTTATTAAACTTTGATGGATTAACTTTGGATAACTGAAAAAAAAGTGAAGGGATGGATACATTTAATTGGGAAAGAATCTATCAACACCCACAGTACCTGACTAAATTATGATGTACTAAACGCACCAGACATTCAAAACCTGCACCAAAGTATCTATTCAATAGTGGCTGCAAAGTTAGACTTATCAGTCTTAAAGCAACTGAAATCTGCATTTTAATCAAATTGTCAGCTCAACATTAAGTCAGGAGCTCTGCTGCTGATTGATTCACACATGCACATGAGGTGAGAAAAGGACATCTGAGGTGTGCAAAAAAACAGCCGAGTCAAAGACTGATGTGCAAGATGGCATCGCAGTTTGCAAATTTCGGGAATGTTGAAGTGGCTCATCTGCAGCAGAGAACTTGAGTAGAGTGATCTCTGCGACTGGACAACTGAAGGAAAACTCCCAGTCCATCCTGGTTTATGTTGCACAGAAAGCTGACAGTGTGGTGAAAACTTGCAATAAATGGCACAAACCCATCCCATCCTCCAACTGCAGTGAAATATGAACGTACCGTATGTAGACAAATGACCCATTTATTGTTGCACTGGCGCTGTACTCCAGCACTTTGTATTTGAAATGAAACAGTGATGACCTTTAGCTTTAATTTTAGGGTGTTAACATCCACACAAGATGAACACTGTAGCATCTGTAGTCCTTTTTATATAATACTCAATTTTAGGCCACCAAAATGTTGGTAATAAATGTAAATGCTAATGAACATACATGAAGTAATATTTAGTATTTGGCGTAAAATCTTTTACCACTAATGACTGTTTAAGTTCCCCAACCCACATCAGCAAACATTGGTATCTCCCCTGCTAATGCTATGCGAGGCCTGTAATGAGCTTTTTTGCCTTGAATCTGTTAGGCCATAAAATTTCCTTGGTTGTCTTTTCTGTATGTTTAGGATTGTTGGGGGACTATGTATTGAAAAGGCTACGAGTCCTACACTGTCCACCCAATAAGCATGTGAACACCTTCAAATTAAAACTGATAGTCAACACTTTAACCTCGTAGTCATTGTTTCACTTCAAATTCAATGTGCCGGAGTACAGAGGCAGCCTAAAATAAAATGTGTCACTGTATTTATTCGGGCAGTCCATGAACGCCTGACAGGTGTGGACCATCACTTTGTAAATGTGATTCAGTTTGGTATCAACTTTGATGTGAACAAAGCAGCTCCTCAAAGGGTTTCTTTTCTGTCTTGGGGCGTTTTCACACCCGTAGTTTGTTTGCTCTGGTTGATTTGTTGTAAACTTGGAGAGTTTTCCCCTTTGGTTCGGTTTCTTTTCACACAGAGGAAAAATCCAAGCGAACTAAAATGCATCACTACAAACCACGTGAGAAGAATTCACTCCGCTTATTGCTCAGACGTGTCTGGGGATGTTACACACAGTAACAGTAGATGGCGGCATGCACCACTGACGTTGGTTTGTAGTCCGCCATTAAAGCCAAAGAAGGAGAAGAAAGTAAATACAGGCAGAAGGTCCTGTGTTGTGAACTAGTGCATATTTCTGTGAGGGAAACATTGCTGGTTCATTCTCCAGTTAGCTGCTACTGCTAGAAACAGTTTGCAGGCTCTGCCGCATCCCAGAATGCAAAGCACACCTGGCTACAGGAGCCATTAGCTCAAACTTGCGGAGTACACCGCGTAGTTGGGTCGGATCACGTTTCCACCACAAATGAACCGCTCCAGAGTTTGTTTGGGACCAAACCAAGACCACCTCCTCTAAAGGGTCTTGGTACGGTTGTTTTGGTCCGCACCCGAGTGTGATTACTGTGTTCGGACCTGCCCAAACAAACCGCACTAAATGGGCAAACGCACCAGGGTTCGTTTTAACCGAACCAAACAGGTTAGGTGTGAAAACGCTCTTAGTGATCTGTCTTTGTAAAGCCCACGGAGAGCTGAGAGTCTGCAAGGTTTCATTCAAACGAACCACCACACAGGTGATTTCACTGATTAGTCCTCCCTCTGTGATTAAAGGTGTGCTTATCAGTGAAATCACTAGCTGAAGACCAGCTCCTGCCAGCTGCTGCTCCCTGGGCTGGCAGTGTTTTACACTAGGGACACAGCTGGCTGTACTGACAAAAAGTACACTTTCTTTCTTTTAAATTGCTCCATCTTGATCAAACAAACACATTACATCTGAGAGTGCTACTCCTTTTTTCTCTGCAGGTTTAAGGAAGCTTTCAAGCCTTTTTTTTGGATTGGTTCTCTCAGCAAACACAGATACTGAAACATCAGTGCTTGGCATTAAACCTATGCTAACTGGGCAGATTAGCAGATTTACATTTTCTATTATTTTTTTTATTTCTATGATTTAAACTGAGACTTTACTTGTTGACCAGGATTCATGGTGTGTTATTTGTCAAAATCAACAGAGGAGTGAATGACATTTATGCCTTTGTGCCCTGCATGCAACATTTGATATGCACAATGGATAAGGCCAGAAATGTCCTGATATTTAAAATAACAGCATGATGCAAAGTCTGTATATGGGCATTTACACTAATGTATAAGGACACCTTGTCATGTCCCTTGCAAGCCATACTACTACATACATACAGTACAGTACAGTGTCACAATGTATTGCCTCCATAAGGCAGTGTGTGAGTGTCAGGCTTTTGACTCTACAGTGAGAGCAAAGATAATTTCTTGTGGTTTGACTAAAAAGTATCTTCAAAGGGCCAATTTACTTGTTTCCAAACCTTTCAGCCACATCCTGTGTCCTTCCTCCCTCCTTTAGGGTCTACGAGCAGAGATCTTAAGGCATTTAATGGTTTTACTAACTACTAACTCCTTTAAGTTTAAAACTTTGGTTGGATGTTTTGACAGCACAGTGATACAGGGGGGTCCCATTGGGATACTTCTGGTGGTCCAGATTTCTTGTATTTTGAATCTGAACGCTAGATACTCTCTTCTCTTAGTAAGTGGGTAGCCCTTAAAGATGGCCTGGCTCTTCAGCAGCTAGATGATCCACTTTCTTCAGCCACCAACTCTGCAGCTCAGACAAGTCGACTTTAAGCTACCTGTCCAACGCCAAATGCCAAAGCAAGGTGTTCATCGGTAGTGGATTCAGCATACCAAGTGAGCTTTTCACATTACACACTTTATTCAGTATTATTATCTAAAATATCACTTCATTCAGGTGTAAAGACATACAGTAACATACAAATATAAAAACAAGGATAGTAGCTTTATGTCTTCAACTTTCATCATATTTATAAAAGAGCAGAGCTTGCAAAACTTCCATGATCTTGTTAAAACTTGCTCTCTAATGTATTCAATTTTCTTAAGATGCAGCGTGCAATCCATCATTAAAACAATGGGCCCTATAAAAAGTGCATACATTTATTGTGCTGTAGAAATAACATTGCAGTGGAAATCTGATT
The DNA here is from genome assembly GCA_002120245.1 of Maccullochella peelii. Lineage (NCBI taxonomy): Eukaryota > Metazoa > Chordata > Actinopteri > Centrarchiformes > Percichthyidae > Maccullochella > Maccullochella peelii. The sequence goes on from LKNJ01000715.1 coordinate 129,997, forward strand.
GTCTCATCAGAATTCTTGGTGAATACCCAATCTGAAATGAAGGGCCACATTAATCAAACAGCAGAACCCAAATGAGATGTATGAAGCCCTCCGCCCTCAGCCCCACTTGTCTCTCCACACAAGTCCTCCTCATTCAGCCTCCATTTCAGCATGAATCTGAATGAGGGCATTTTAAAGAGTGTGAATGTGACATGTGTTAACCCTAATTTCCTACTGACCAGTTCAACAGTGCATCAGATTCATAATTACAATAGCATCAGGGCAGGTGGAAGAGCTCACTGGTTGATTTCTCCAGCAGTGCTTTCCCCTACCGTATCTCCTCCTGGGAGATCTCTAGATGCTCCCGGGTCTGTGAGCATTATATCTGTGAGCAGGATAGGATACCCCCCCCCCAAATGGAGTCTAGACACTGGTGGTGGTGGAAGGATGGCAGAAGATCTAGATGTGTGGACTTCTGATGAGCTTGACCCGGACACTGAATGTGGTGAACTGGAGGTGAACGGGGTGGAGGAGGGTTGCAACGATTCTGCACTGAAATGACAGCTGACAGCAAGCGAAAGGAGAACAGATTTAAAGTTTGACAGCAGCAACATGATTGGCTGATGGAGATCGTGGCGAAATCTGGTTGGATAAGTGAGAGAGTAAACGTCCATAATCAGCTGACAAAGAGAATCAGGAAGAGAGAGAGAGATGTGAATGAATGAGGCATAAAGAGTCTTCCTGATTGAACTTACACTGAGCTTCATTTGAAACACCCACATATTTGGATTTGTGAATTAGGTGCACCAAGGGGTGATTCCTGGCTTTCTCTGTTTCTGAACCAACACACGACACAAGCCTCTCTTACAGTATTATAGTGAAAGACTGTGGTGAAATTTGCAGAGAGCTATGATGAGGGGCAAGGAAGCAAGCAGGTGGACAGACAGCCAAGCAAACAGTTTTCCTCTGGGATCTGGTGAGTGTGAACACGGATGGAGCCGACAGGAAGATTATCATCTGACCAGAACTGCTTCAGTCCCAGTTTGTCATCTGAATCACTCCTTTGTATGTTTCCCTGACTCAGAAACACACACACACTGCCTGGCTCTGAGTGTATAAATATACGAGTCCATCTGTGCAACAGTATGGAGGAGAGGAAGAATTGTTCGTATCAAATTATCAGGAATAATTTATAGATCACATGGCAAAGAATGAGATGGAGAGAGCAACTGAGGAGCAGTCAGGTAATCAGGTCAGCTAACTTTCTGAACTGTGGCTGGTAACTAGCTGTAGTCTCGAGGCATCTTAACTTACTTTCCAGAAGGCCATCTGTCCTTAGCCATAAGGTTTCATAAATAAACAGCTTTTTTTTAAAAATATATATATTTTTTTGTAGTGCTATGGTCCGAATACCTGTAGCATCTGACCAATACAAAGGCAGCAGAATCACCACGCAGCCCATAGAACATTTCAACCAGAAATGCAAACTAAAACTCAGAAATGCCAAGCAAAAGGCAAACAATACTGTAATTTTTAGATGCAAATACCTTTTTATGTGTTTTACATTTGATCTCAATCTGAAAATATTGCAGTGATAATAGTTTTGTGTTGCTGTTGGTGAGTTTGTGATCATACATTTCTTTCGCCTGGAAACAAAACTAACTCCATATAATGCCTTCAAACAGAACTAATGGTTGTATTTTTGACATGAGGGAGTCAAACACATGCTATGCTTGGCCCCAATGTTTCCTTTTCAGAAATGTAAACAGTATAAAGTCATTTCCACGGACTTCAACATTTTAAAAACACGTCAGCATACATTGTAACATGTAAACTAAAATCAGAAACTCCCCACTTACAAAATAGAGTTTTCTCTCAAGAACACAGTAAACACCACACCACTTGAAGGCAGCATAATTTCCTGTGTAAACAAATAAGTATCATAGATAAATGTATAAAATAAATAAGAAAGAATTCTATTTTTCATCTTGCATTTTTATTTTTACCTATTTAAAGGATATGTGTACCTTAACATCTTCTTTTCAAAGCACTGAAGTAAAGAAGAATTCGTATAAAAGCGTATAAAAACACAAATGATCACATATCTCCAATATCACACTGGCTTTTATTTCTTCCAAGCTAACCCCTCGGCTGTCCAGAGACCACCAGTGGCATGTAGTTGCACTGTCACTTGGTTGCTCCATGTTGGGACTGGATCGATGTGAAGCTGGGGACTGCAGAAAGAGAGAACAGCATGCTCAGCAAACTGTCTTCGAATGGGTCCTTCAGCCGGCTGCAAAACTCTCTGACGGACTTGGTGGTGACTCATCACATCACAGCAGGAAGCTGAGGCAGACGGAGAGCAGGAGTCTTGCTGATGGCGGTTTGCACAGAGTGCAGAGCTGTGACACCCTCCAGTGCTGCTATTTTATCAGGCAATAGAGACATTTAGAGAGCTGTGGTTTGGGAAAGAATGTGGTCTTGGTGAAATATTAAAACAGTCAGTTGAAGCACGAGACTGCATTTAACTGCATCAAAAGGGAATCAGAGAAGTTCTTTATTATTAGTGGGTGTAACAAAAGACCTGTCAATCAAACTTTTGTGTTTCCTTGTGTTTTGTGTCTACCTCTACTTTCTACTTTCCTGCTGGAAAATTGCAAATATATAAAAATACAAATGTGAAGAAGCTGCTAGTTTCCTTCCCTTTTGGGCTTTTTTTTCTCCACTCATTTTTAAAATGTATGTTTTTACAATCTTTAATTGTAAAAATACTCAAAATAAGTATTGAGGCATTTTGATGGAAACACCAGTTTTTGTGTCAGCCGAGTACCTGTCCAGATTCAAACACCCCCAACAGTAATTTCCCCACCAGCAGTCGACATACTGCATTTTCCAACAGAAATGTTAGCTGCTGGGAAATGTATGGGTGGAAACTAATTAAAGAAACACAACTGATACAGAAATCTGGGGGCGAAAATTGCATTTTAAAAAGTTGCAGAAACACTTAATCCTTTTACTGACAGCCACACAGTATGTCCATAAAGTGAGGCTCACCATGATGCCTCTTTCCTGTCGCTCTGATCCCGATCACACTGCTTTTTTCTTTGCCATGAAAGGCATCTTGTTGTTGCTAGGCAGCGCAGCACAGCTGTTAGTCACTTGTGTGTCAGTGAGCTACACATACGCAGCTATGTTCAGGCTATTACAGGCACAGTGATAACAGACAAACAGATAAAAAATGTACCACACAAATGTTCCTCCAGGAAGCCTATGCTATGGTAAGTTTCTTGCAGTAAGAAAATGTGGAGACATTAAATTCAAACCTGCAAATAGGTTTTAACTGATCAGCTCAATTGGAAAGAGATAGATCAGCAATGTAAACATGCTTCATGCAAATGGGCTGAAAAATTTAAATAACATTTTTAGAGCATGGCCTTTTAATTCTGGAGCTTTCCAATGCCAACAAAATGCAATCCTCCAGCACAAACACTGTTTAAATCTGCATTTAAAATGGTTTCACGGTGGGCTGTAACACACGCGCATCAGTGTTAAACTTCATCGCTAGCTTTCTTTTGACTATTGATTCATGCATAGTGAGTACAGACACATTCCCATAAGTGATGCAAAGTGAATGAGTGGAAGTATCTTCAAAGGCCTTGTGAGCGTCTCCAGAGGTTCTCCACCTGAGCTCACTCCAAATGAACCTGCTCATCTCCAACATCTTACACACACACACACACACACACACACACACAGAATGTATGTATATTAAGGCCCAGTGGAACTTGTGTTGAGGAATATAATTATAGTTATAGGACATGGCTGCTGTACCGCAGGGAAATCCATCATCTATTGCTGCAGCTTCAGGCTCTGGTTGATCAAATTAAATTTCATCTGCGGCTTGTAGTTTTCCAATACCTCTAGAAAAAAGGAAATCCCTAGAAAACAGTTTTAACACCCAAAGTACTCTGAATAGAGTTTCACTCATGTCCTTTGAGATTGTTACAAGGTACCTGAGAAAATAAAAACTTCTTCAGAGTTTCTGTGCACTGAACACGAACGGTGCACTGAAGTAAACAGATGTTTCTTTCTGACTAGAATGTTTAATTTCACAAGAACTAAAGGTCGAAATGTTTCTTGTTCCACTGCAGTACAGTCAGAGACGTATGCCGGAGAATTTATTTTAGGGAGCCATTTATTCTACAATCTGGAAATGTTTCCCAGGGGAAAAAAACTACACACAAGTTTTTTATTGTTTACAGGACAGAATGTAAAGTGTTTTTGTTTGTTGCCTCTACTTTGACAGTTTCGGTCTGTCAGTCACTTTGGTCCTTCTAACACTGTGACCAGAGCAAAATATCTCAACGAGTCCCAGATAAATTTCCATCACATTTGGTGTTGATATTCACAGTCCCCTGAGGATGAATCCTAATGTTTCTGATGACCCTTTGAGATTTCATCTGACACCATGGTCAAACAAAAGTTTCTACTTTTGTAGGTTTCTAAATCACAGTGCATTGCCATACCATCATATATCTCTGAAGATTTGCTGCTTTATATCATTGTAAATTGGATATTTGGGTCATGTAAAAACAAGTGGCAGCTCACAGATATCCCAAGGCTCATCTGTTTTTCAGTCTATTAATGGTATAGAGAGAACAAACGTAAGTAGATTGGATAAGGAGTGCTACTTCACGAATGCAGGTATCAAAATACAGGTGCTCTTTGGATTCAAGGACATGTCATGAGACCAAACGAAGAGACAAAGGTTAGACTAGTCGTTACCAAAAAATACCAAGGCACACTGCTTTGCAAAAATTAAAAAGCCTTTAATAAACATTTCTATGGTCTTCATAACTATTGCTTTGAGTAAATCCAGGTTACATCCATGGTGCCGTTTACAATGTTTGGCCATGGGGTAGTCTGCATTTCCTGTAACTTCCTTCCTTCCTTCTGAAACTTACAGCTGGTGCAGATGGAAACACATCTTTAAGAATTGGATCACTTTCTATGATTTTCCCCTTATTGTTGATGATTTGTTGTGTTTTATTTGCTCTAGTGTTGTACTGTGTCACAAAGTATAACTTTTGTTGTTCTTCTGGGTCCTTTTCTTTCTGTAGCAGGAGATCCTGTCTTGTAAATGTCTTAGCTTTAGTATGGGCCTCATTAATAGTATCAGTTTTGTAGCCTCAATTTAAAATCTGGCTCTTGATTACAAGAAATTGTTCGTACGGGATGTTCTTTTTAAGTGTAGGGGGATGAAAGCAATGTGTTTCTGTCAGTTTGAGTTTCAGGTTGTCATTTGTAGAATTCAAATATCTGTGAAATTATAATAGTTCTTGTTCAGTACCTGAAAGAATGAATATAAGGTCATTTATAAAAATAAAACTTGATCTTATCTTTGAACTGGTTGTGGGGAGAATATATACAGTATATACTGTTCCTCCCATAAGCCCATGAATCGATTGACTAGGCTCAGCACATAACAAGCTCCCACAGCCATGCCTTTCCGTTGTTGGTATAGATTATCTTGAAAAAGGAAGACATTATTTTCAAGGGTCCATTCAGTAAGTGTTAATATGAAGTCAGTAGGTGGTACAAGTCTAACCTTTCTTCTTTTGGTCTCATGACATGCCCTTGGATCCAAGTAGCACTCCTTGGCCAATCTGCTAGCATCTGCTATCTTTATACCATTAATAGATTGAAAAACAGATAATGACAATAATTCTTAGGTGCTGCCCTCATTGTAAGCTTGTAAAAGCGTCAACCCCACAACTTTAAAGTCATTGTAGTGCAGCTTTTGGTTGTGGGTGAATTGAGGTGACACTCCGCCTGTAGGTTTCTGTTTTAGTTAATTTCACTCCAGGCTGGAAGCTACAGAAATGTGTTTTGGAGATGTCAGGCAGAGTGCAGTGTGGCAAACTGATGTATAATCCCAGGGTGCCAGAGGTCAGGCCTCCAAACCAGCACCTTTGGCTAGCTCACAGAAGTGACCTCATTATATCTAACGGGGGTCCCTGCAGGTCATGACCCTCCAGTGTCTTTACCTGTTAAACTGTGATTATAGAAGGCGATAATGTGGATCACACCTGCTGCTGAGCTGTGATCCAACTAAAGCAGTACTGTAATTTGCAGGAAATATGTTTTGCATTTAAAGTAGAAAATACATTTAGAATAACATCTTAAGGCTAACTTAATAAAATCTGATATCTCAAGTATGCAGCTTTTCCTTTCGAATTTACTCAAATTGCTCCCACTGATTAGCTCTCACTTCCTCCAGAAACGAGAATCTAATTAGTGAAATTTCTCGAGTGCTCGATTGAATGAAATGACAACCTGCATACTCTTGACCCTCTCTTGACATAGTGCGTGCAGTCGTTAAATAAACACAGATGTTAATTTTCCCATCTGTTTCAGCTGGCTCAGTGTTGTAGTGTGTACCACTGATTGGAAATAATTCAGTTTATTCTCTTGAGTGAAACTCTAGGCTGCTGCTCATTTCTCCTCGATGGTCAGTCACTGTCTTATGCATCTTTTAATGGAAAGTAACTTTCAATCATTCTTCTTTTCTGCTTCTCTTGGAATCATGCTTCAGATTTCAGGTGTCACATAAAACAGTGAGGGAAGAAGAAGACTGCTAGCTAGCGAACATGGATGTAAACAACAGGTTTTAAAATGTGAACAAAATCAGCTTTACAAATGTTTTATGAGGAAGAAAATGCATTCAACATATTTGTTAAACCTTAGTGTATTTTGGTGAGGAACGCTGACTGTAAACCCAGCTGTTCACGAGAAGATTTCACAGGGTATGGTTAAGGTTGTTTTCCTAAGTTTTGGCGTCAGATTGCTTTTTACTAAAGGAGTCGAGTGTTGATTACATTTAGCTTCATTATATAAGTTAAATAGGACCCCTTGCTTCTGTGGCATTACCTCATATTCTGCTTTGTCTAAATTCACTGCAAGGAACAAAGTGATTTTGGTTGCAATTACAGCCTAAATTGTACTTATTTCTTTCATCTGCACTGGCCAGTGCGTCTTTTTCACTAAATGGATCAGGCAGCTATTCAGTACTTCCCGGGTTTTTTGGTTGTAATGAAAAGTTTAACACTGTTCTGAAATCTGGAGTTGGAGGAACATCCGGGAGTAAAGAGAGTTAGTAATATTGCAGAAAGCAGATGTGCTTTTTCTTGACTGAGTGTAGATGACAGAATTAAATAGCTAAGCCACATTCAGTGATGGTAATTTCACAGTCTGGGGATTTCTGAGAGCTTGTTCTATTAGCTCCCGGCACGTTGGACATATTCAAGATCCACTGGCCAGCAGCTGCCAGCTATATAGTTCTTTTAACCTTTATCTACCCAAGGAAGGGTATTAGAAGGGTATTATGTACGCTATTTTTCAGCAAGAGCCTGCTCGATATTGCTACGCTCACACCTGGGACCTGCTTAGTTGAGCCAAAGTCTCCTTCTGTTCAACAATGAGCATCTCAGTCTGAGCAAGTGTGGGTTCACGGCCTGAGTCTAAAGTAGGGATGCACCGATTCAACTTTTTCAAGCTACAAAAAAAAGTTCGGTTGAGGAGACCCCTACAACATTCAAGAGGGTCACGGGTTGCCCAGCTCGTGCTAGTGCCAATAAGCTTCTACGGTTCTGTGAATTCTGGATGACCGCCAGAGACTGTATGTAATACCTGGATTTCCATCACGCGCATGAGTTCTCATACCTTTTATATACACCTTATATGCAACAAAGTCACATGTGTGTCCTGTGTGACATACGCAACCTGATAAGGGAAAGTGACACCCAGCAGTCATCTCTTTTTTTATCTTCCTGCCTTTTCTTGCAGGAGTTCCCCCTTAAAATTTGTCTAGATTACGGCTGTAAAAATCAAACACCTTTTATGCGAGAAACACGATGAAATACTTGAATGCTACAAGATAGCATGTGTTGTCTGTCCATGACATGATTCCCTGTGTAGCAAATTATACCCTTGTAATGAAGGTCTCTACATGCTCCTAATTTAAAAAGGTTAAAAAAAAAAAATCCAATTTTACCTGTGCATGTTTCTAAGGGGATTATGCATCATGGATTCCCAAACGGTTCTGACTAAAAATGTGAAAAGCTCCATATTACACAGAGCTAAAGAGAGAAGGAGCATCACAAAAATGTTTTCCTGAATATCCTACTCTGTCTCTGTCCTACACCCTTCATGTTACACATCAGGGGGCTGTGCAGAAATTCTAAAAGGCCTACTCATCTAGTATGAAGGTTGAAGCCTCCATGCCCACTGGCTTGATCTATGTTAAAAATGCATACAGTGTAATGACACTGCTGTAAAGAACCTCCAACAAAGAGTGCTTTTTAATGGGTTTTGTGTCCAATTCTAAGCAGGTTTCCACTGGGTGTTTTATGGCAGTATGATTCTACCGGCTCACGTCGCACATCCTCATGTTGTTTTTGTCTGAACAAAATCCCCCTGTGGCTAACGAGCATCTGTTTGCATGGATAAGATATGAGCGAGGTGCAACAGTCAGCATTGCTTAAGGAATCATTTCACATTCAGCTCATTCGAAAAGACAGCCAGAGGACGGCAGCAGCCCACGTGCCCACCAACAAGCCCTGCGAGACCCTGCAGCAAACCTGCAGTCCCTGAGATAGGAAATGACATCTACACAAATGATTGTTGATTTGGGCTTTTAATTTTTCTATAATCATGTGAAAGGTACAGAAACCTTACAGGAAAATAAGAAAAACAAATCTAAATAAATAAAAGATAAATTATGTATTATACTGATGATTCCGTAAGAAACTCTTTACCACTTACTATTATTACTATTATTGATAGAGATCCAAAATCACATGACTCAGTTTAACATTATTTCATTTTGACATGCATTTTGTCCAACACATCCTCATACCTAAATGACAGAGTAGGTCATTTGCCAGTGACTCCTAAAATAACATATATGACCATTGGAAAAACGACATTATGACCGTTGGAGACTACCAGCGATCGGCATAGGCTACCTGACCTACGTCGTCATGGTAACAATGATAAACATGTGGTTAAAGTTGTGAGACGGTCCCAGTTTGGTTAGGTTTAGGCAACAAAACTACTTGGTTAGGTTGTAAGTTAAGTTATGTACGTAAGTTAAGTTACGTCACATGACTTACTAACGTACTAACGTTATGATCTGACGTAGGTTAGAATAAGTCAACGTTGACTTTTGGTTTCACACGGGACACGAACAGCGATCTCCTGGGTGAAGGTTCTGTGTTGTGTTTGACGATGATGAATAAGCTGCTTGCACAGACGACCTTTTGGGGAGGGCGGTCTGATTTTGTCGATTTGTCCAATTCTTCTTTTCAGGATCATGATGCCACTAACTGTTGTTTTTGCTTCTCACGTGAGATATTTTCATAAGCAGTGATTTCTGTGTTCCAGCTGCACATAAATGTATTTTTGTGTAACTAGTTATAACTAGTAACTAGTTGTGTAACAAAGATGAGTTAATTACAGCAATTGGTAGACAACAGAGAGAGAATCCAGAAGAGAAAAGAAACCAAGAAGTTGGATTCTTATGTTTCCTTAAAGTTTGATCTGCCACCTCTGTTCTTAAGATTTGGGGACATTTAGGCAACTAAATCTAAGGTAAGTGAAATGTCAAAGTCAAGGTTAAAAGAAACCTGTGTCAGCTGTTGGTAGGAGAAAGGAAAAAAAGGTTGTGCAGGATGAGATTTTACTGAAGTCGATGACAATTCACAAATCAGCTGCAGGGTTTTAGTCATTTCCTAAACTACATGATTGTTAACATGTGTGACATTATGGATTTTATATGATAAAAAATAAGCCAGGATATTAAAAGTCTTCTGATGTGTTTGCAAAATAAGGAGAGAGACACATAGGCAGACAGACAGGCAGTCAGACTGACGTAGGAGAGAAAGCTCCAGCAGAGAATCGGATCTGATTAAGGTCGAGTACACCTGCAAGCTTTCCCTCTCCGAGAGCTGCGAAAAGACATTACATAAAATAACATAATGAGCAGCCTCATTAGGTAGATATGACAAGTAATGAAGACATAATGAAGATGTAAAGTTAACAAAAACAGTGATTTACATTAAATTAACAAGAAGCTTAATTACACAGAATAAGCTAAACACAATTAGCCAAACATATGCTAATTGTACAAATGCAGGATGCTACAAATCATTTGGCAAACAGTAAATATGCACAATAAAAAAATTCTCAGAGGTGTTTTAGCTCTGAAACAATGTATTTTGAAAAGAATATAGTAAAAAATATAGTTTTGGCTCTCTGCAGTTGTTAGAAGTCATATCTAAATGTGTGTCTTCTAAGTCTGCATAAATATTTGTCTCTATTACTAATGCAGCATGCATGCATGAAGGGGGATGTGTGCCACCACTGCACCATCTCAGGAGCTCCTCACAGTCATATTCTGATTGAGTACCAAATTACCAGATTGCTGTACCATGAGCAGCTGACAAATGGCTTTACAGCCAGACAAGTGTGTGCTACATAGGAAAGATAGTTTTGAATTTTGTGTGTACCATACTGTTCATTCACTTTCTTTAGACAAATACTGCAGAGCCATTGCTGAAGTTGCTTTTAGTCTCCCCTTCTCTGTTACAAAATGGCATTACTGTCTGGGGAGTTCAGTGGTGATGGCTTCATTTTTGGGAATGTGGCGGGGTAGCATTAAGAAAGTGACACATAGTGCAGCAGGTTTGGAGATGAAATCCAAGAAAACTGTGGCAAAAAGGTCCAAGAGGGGAATATAGGCTGCTAATGTTCCACTTGTTACCAAAAACCTTGTATGTATCCTTAATTATTTAAAAATAGTTCTTAATAATAAGTTAATAGTTCTATTAACAGGGCATCTTTCTTAAAGCGAGACTGGAAAGTGAATTATGTTAATTTCCCAAGATTCCTGGTGAGGTACAGGGTGTTTACTTCCTGTTTTACTGTTAATCTGTGATATGCTAGTGTACAGTAGTACAAAGAGTCCTAAATGCAGCAAACTGATTCAATAATGTCAGTTACACAGAAATATGTATCTAAAGTTAGCCAACATTAGCTAATATTAGTCACCAGTCACCTACTGGTCATACCAGACCAAGAAAATAGTGCAAAACCTGTGTGTATTGTTAAGCCCTTTATTGGAAAGAGTGAGATTGTGTTACTCTTTAAAGTTAGAAAGTGATTCACATTTTGTAAAGTTTAACTTTTTTACTTTTATTCAGCCATTATTTTATCGGGTCTCTTTAAAAAAGCAAACACTTGTACATCACACAGGCAGCAAATATGTGGGCCTTTTATTTGTTTAAATGTTTACAATAAGGGGGCAACAAGTTAACTTAAGTTTTTCCAAAAACTTAATCGGGTTAAAAGTGCAACCGTAAATCGTGTATCGTCAGCATAAAATTAATTTTGACATTATGGAAGTTTCTTCCTACATTGTTATTTATCTAAGTGGTAAATAATAAAGGGTCTGTGCGGAGACCGATATCATAACAAAGTTATCTCAGGGCACTTTTTCACACAGAGCAGGTCTAGACCGACTCTTTATGTTTATAGAGACCCAACAATTCCCACCAACAGCAAACACAAGCAACAGTGGCAAGGAAAAACTCCCTTTAACAGGTAGAAACCTCGAGCAGAACCAGAACCAGGCTCTGGGTGGGCGGTCATCTGCCTCGACCAGTTGGGTTGAGAGAAAGAGATTTCAAACATTTCATCTCGTTTCTAGAAGTTGAACAAGTTGATTTCTAGTGCAAAGAGTTTGAAGAAGTTCATGCTGCCATAGCAGATTCTTTCGCTTGTTTTAAGAAAATACATTTTTTAGGGCTGAATTATGGAAAGAAATAACTTAATTTAATTATTTTTCGCACTGCAACAATTCCATCTCATTAAGTACCTGAATCTAATGAGTCAGCCAGCACAACACCTCATTATGTGATAACTAGTTTAAATGTTTCCAAAATACACCAATCAGTGCACAAACTTGGCAGTGTGTGGTTAGAGAACAATGCAGGAAAGCTGTAGAAAGTTTAAAAACTTTTCTCCCTCTGCACAGCTGCACAGTGAGCCTCTTTCAGTAGAAAGCTGTGATATGTGTGTCATTGAGATTCCATATTCCTGTGTGCAGATAACTCATTGAACCCACGCATGCTGCTCGGTTTCAAGCAGAAACTGCTGACGACTAAAAGCTTGCCGCACTTCCTCCCACATCAACCCCAACTGCAAACTTTTCTCTGTCTCTGTTGAAGTGTCGAATACAGACGACACCGTTCACTTCTGCACAAACTTTCCCACAGGATGTGGGATTTTGCTAACAAGAGTCAACAACAGTCAGAAGTTGAAACTTTAGGGAGCAAAAAGGTGCTATCAGAATTGCAGTATTATGCACTAAGCACTGCCTCCTGCAGTGCTGGAGGTGGACAGACTGAGGCGGAGTGCTACACTGCGCAGAGGTAGCACATCTGTTTCAGTCACTGCTAATGAGGAAGACTGCCTGGCAGGCCTTGCTGCTGCCGCACCAGCACACTCATACACTGCCCTACATCCATACATATTCAACAGCTTCTCTTCATTTGTATTGTATTAGCCCCGCTCTCACCCTCCGCCTGACAATACTGAGCGAAATGTGTTGGCAGAGGTTAAAACCTGGTTTTGTTTGTGTTTTGCGATTGTTTGCCTGAAGGCAGAGAGGTTGGGAGTGCAAACACTGTACATAAGCAAAAGAGGAGCAGTGTTCTTTCTACTTTACATAAATGTGTTGTAAATGTAGTCAGTAATCAGTTCTGTTGATTACTCATATCATTCACTGCACATTGTACACAATACACTGTAAAATGAATGGTTAATGTTAGCGAGGTGGTCAAAGGCTAAAGCAGATTGCAGATAGACTGGAGGATTGATATCCTAGTAGTCTAAGAATTAGAAGAAACCTATAAGAGATTCAAATTGCAAAAAGACCTTGGTATTTATTGTTGTTTAGACCTCTTGAACGCTCTCTGAGCTGATGATGGAGAAGCTTTCAGAGCAGCAGACCGAAAGCAATAAAGGGAAGGCGGATATTGTATGCTGTGCTAAACCCTGGAGACATGCACTGACTTTCCTGCTCTCTGTCTGACTGGCTGCAGGTCGGAGCTGACCAGCTGATTTCACTCACCATTTCACTTAAAGGACCTCTTGCATGTTTTAGCCCTTACAACTCTTGCATACTTTATGTTAACGGCACTCATTTTCACATCAAGCATACCATAGGTTCGAGCCATTTCAGATCACAGAAAGTTGCATTCAGGTGGAACGTGGAGGTCATTTTTCCCCCTAGCTTTTTTTCGTGCAAATTTGACCTCTGCAGTTTTTTTGCAGATCAAGATCATGGTTTGGGTTAAAAACAACAAATTAAGGTTGGGGGACAATCGTGGTGGTCATGCTACAGCAGTCTCCCAAAGTCTGACGTTTTGAACACACCTTAAAGGATAGGTTTCAAGTCTGTCTTCATGCAATCATTCTCTTGTTCATACCGATTCTGAAGTGATTCCTGCATAGTGTGACTGCACTGTAGAAAACATAGGGAGCACAATTTCAAAGCCCTCATTCTGGTATTCTCAAAAATGCTTTCTGAGGTTCAGCTAAAGCTAATAAGAGGCTACATTTTAGGCCTCATGTACTGTCTCAGCAGTTTGTTTTAGCTAAATCAAACTGGTATCTTCCAAGGTTATGACCTTTTTAGCACCAAATTGTCCCTTTGTATTACACTGCTGGGAAAGTGTTAAAAACTCTCAGGTGTTACAGTTCAATTAATTTAAATTATAAGCTGCATACATCAGAACGTCGTTATCATCCCTGAAATAAAAAGCACATTGACCATGAAGCATCATTTTGTTATTATCAGAATGGTCTCTGGAGAGAATTAATTGGTTTGATAGAGTATGTATCCCATTCACTGAGTCATTATCTGCATTCAGTGACGAGATGTTCTGTTCACTGTTATTACTCCGTTCAACTCTCATATCTCCCCCTCACTCTCGTCTGTTCTTCGTCTTATCTTTCTCTGTCTGTTGACCTTTGTATCGCTCTTCTGAAGAGAGGAATCACGTCTTGTATTTCATTTCTATTTCTCATTGTAACTCCCCACAGGATCAATATCCAATCCTGCCTTCTTTCATCTTAAGAAATAGTCCTTAACCCTGCTCCTTCCATGAATCTGATCCGATACTTTTTCTTCGATGGTCATGTCCCCTAATACCTGGCCTAGTGTTATTTAAATCCTGCTTGATGACCAATAAGACCCTCGATCTTCTGTGACATGTGTAACATCAAACCCTGGCAGCAGATCACTTGGCTTATATATAAGTTTCACTGGTCATATAAAAAATGATTAATAACCAGGTGGTGGAAGACCTCTCTTGTTATTTTCAGGAACATGGCGGGCAAGGAGCTGGTTTTGTCCGGTGCCAGAGTTCTTATAATGTACTTAACATTCAGTTATCAAATCACCCGTGAAAGCGTTGGCAAGGCAACCGTAAACAAGTCGTGGATTCAAATACGTCATCAGCGTCAGAGTCTTGTGATTGGTTTGCTCACTCCACGTGAAAGCGTACGTTTCATCAGATGGACGTAACCCTTTACATGCTCGTCCCTGCAATGTTACTGCTTTCATTCACAACACGCATTTTCCCTGAAATGTTACCTGGTCTTGAGGTAGGAAAATGGCGGTACAGATTTCCCCTAATAGCCATCCCTAATCTCATTCACACATGACCCCATGCAGGAAATGTTCCTGAACACTGCAGGGATAGACTGCGTGTGTGAAAGAGTCTTAAGACTTCAACCAACTGAACATCCTGCAGTTTTAAAACAGAAAAGTAGCAGAGTGGGGTTTAACTAACACACTTTACACCTTAGCCTTATCCTTTAAACAAGCTTGCTGGAAAGAGTTAGACTTCTACAATCCCTGCATCTTAAGAATTCTTTACATATTTTCTGCTTGAAATGTGAAGAGAAGTTATATATAAAAAATTCAGTATAAGAACATGTTTTTTTACTGCACGCGGCAGCATACATAACGTCACCACTGCAGACATCTAACAAGATGCCAGCACTCAGGAAAAAGAAGAAGGGTAGACAGTAAAACGCTTTAGATGATCTTTTATCACCTAGCTTTGTGTGTATGAAGAATTCTTCTTCATACAAAGTTGCCCGTGTGTGTGCGTGGACAAACACACAAACATACATACTGTCGGAGCATTTTGCCCTACAGGCATCAGGACTGGTGGATGTGCATCTTCATCCCTTGGCTTTGATGAATAAAAGATGAAAGCTCAGTTTATACCACTTTCTATTTGACTTGAAATATTTATACCTCTTCCTATTGTAAAGACAAGCAGGTACCACGGGAGAGGCAGGTCAAGGAGACTCAGGAGTCTAATCTATATGATCTTCTCTTTTCTTTTTTTTCTGCCCTCTCCCTCTATCTCTCTCTGCCTGGCATAATTAATCACCTTAGACTGATGTTTACATAGTCTGATAGCCTGAGGAAATGTCTTGGGGGGGGGAGACTGAAATTCCCTGCCTCAGCACAAACAGAAAAGAGCATGAGAGATGAGAAGTAAGAGCTTAACTCATGGCTGCAGGGGGGAGTTTATTCCTACAGTTTTTATCCACTTTCAAACCATTTAGAAATTAGACAGCACCCAACAGGTGAGATGGTTCTGCTATACTGTATCTGAAAAACAATCACGCAGAGAAATGAACACACTGACCCCAAAACAATGATGCTTCCCATGGGCCAATCAGCTAAGACTAAGATCGACTAATATCTGCCAGAAAGCCTTTCTGCTTGGACCAGTACTCTTTGAGATAACGTCTCTGAGCCTATAAGGCCATGCTTAGACCAACATTGGCACTGTGTCCAAAAACTCAGCCTCCTTATTCATTTTAATGAACCCACTGCATTGGCACATTGCTGCCATGGAGGGATCAGACAAAGAACACAGGGTCATCCACCAAAAAACGTTTTGCCTGGCTCAACCTTTGCTGCAACACAACGCATCCACCCTTGCACTGGTCAATCAAAGATGTGCAAGCGTACATTCCTGGTAGATTACTATGAAACGATTGCCTTAAACCTATTGTTTGCTTTGCAATCATTGACGCAAAGAATTAAAATGATTGTGAAATGAATGATAACTTTTCAGAGTTGAGAAATCCTGTCACATAGTATTATAAACCGCAGTTTAGTGTTTTGTTGTCTGATAAGTCATAAATGTGCTCGTTAATCTGGACTTCTTCTCATGGGTACCTGAAGCAACATGCTTTGCGTGCTATGCTTGCATAATTGCACCACATTTGGTCAATTAGGTCACACATAAGTGACACACGTGACTCCCATTCTCTAGAAATCTGTTGCACTTTTACATGTGTCAGGCAATGTGGAGTGGACTCAAGAGCAGACAACAAGGGGAGTTTTAATGGAGACGAACAAAAAACACCAGGGTAATGAAAAACAGAGGTAAGCCGAGGCCTAATGTCCATAAGGTCGGGTAGCGAGGCAGAGTCTAGGGACGGGCCGAGGACAAAAATCCAGAAGTCAGGTAGCAAGGCAGAAGTACTGGCAAGGGTGAGGCAAAATCCTGGTCGTCTAAGAAAAGTAAAGCAAGGTCACAATCTGATAACAAAGCGGGTTTGAGCAAAAAGGCTTAAAAGCTTGGCTGAGAGCACAAGACAATCCAGCAGTGAACAAAGGAAGGGAACCGGTCTAAATAGGGAAGTGGCTGATGAGGGAATCAGGGGCAGGTGCGTACTGGGGAGCAGGTGTGGCTAATAAAGCAGACATGAGGGCAGGAACTGAAACTGTAAGACAGGAAGTGAATTCAAAATAAAACACACAAGGACTAACGGGACGTGACAACATGAACACACACTTTACATTAAATCCTACTTTAACCTAAACATTTAGTTTGTTGTTTTGGACTTTCTCTGACTTCCCTAAAGTTCTACATGTCAAGCACAAAATTAAGCAGCGAGGACTGGACTTTAATTAGTTACAAGTTATTAATTTGCAGAGGGCCTGTGCCTTTAATCAGATGGCGTATCAAAGGTACATTTAGTCATAACCACAACACATAAGTTAGAATATGATCTCAAAAACACTTCATTTGAGGTTTGATCACTTTTTAATCCCTTTCATGTTGTTTGCTCAACCCAAGCCATGGCATTAATATGGTAAAAGTTTGTGTTGTGCACTCTGTCAGAAAGTCAGAAAGTTAAAATCTGACTCCGATCAGAGGGAATTATAAATCAGATGCCAGTTTCCTTTTTTTCTCTTCTGCTTTATAGTTGCTGTAAATTAAGCAGTTTGTGTAGCCTGGTAATGAAAATCCCTGAGTCATGTTTATATAAAACATCATGACCTGAAGGAGAAAAACAAAAACCAGCAGATACACACTTACAACTTCTTTATGGTTTCACATTTGGAGTCAGCCAAAAATCACCTGGTCTTTACTAAATTTTAAAATTGAGTAATTTTAGGAGAGTTGGAAGGAAAACAAAATAACCCCTAACTCCCTAACCCAGTTCCACTTGGTACAGTCTAGATTCCCAACACCTGGTGGAGCAAATGGCATTTATGTGGGCTGCATATATGGCTGTGAATGAAGCTGATAACACTAATAAATAAGTAGTAATAAGTTGTAGCAGAGGGCTGAACATTTGTGCCTGTTTTGAAGCAACAAGACTGAGACAATTTACATACAGTAAATGTTTTAACTTGACTCATAGTCTTATCTTGAAAAACACTTCATAAAATATAACACGAAAATGTAAGATATTAATGAAATGATAAAATAATCATAATGACATTATAAAAAACAAAATCTATTTTTAATACTTTGTTCTGACCAAACGTTTATCATGGAACAGGACAATGATCTCAAACCAGAAAGCAACTGAATGGCTGAGAAAGTGTTTGAATTGGTCCAAGCAACGTTCAGACTTCACAGCCTTCAAGACGCTGTGGTGGGCTCTAAAGAGTTCTGTGCAAATTTCAAGTCCTGAAACATCAATGACTTGACAAGCTACCAAATCACTGGGTAAAATAACTTTTTCATGCTTGTCTTCAAAATATCGATGTACCTTTTGTTGAATTACTCATGACACTGTATTTCTGTAAGTCATATTTACATACTTAAATTAAACTAAAGAATGACTGTGTATATACTTATACTGTGCAAACGACAACAGTAAACCAGTTCATCTCAGCAAGTCACCTGAGATTGAGATTGACCATCCTCAGACAGGTGCACCATCTGCTGAAGCCATTAAGGCTGTTTGGAGGCTGAGGAAGGTATTGAGGCGCCAGTGGGGAGGAAATAAAGGCTGAATGGGCCGGCTGTGATCAGCATTAGGAGAGAGAGATTGATAAAGGTGTTGCTGTAGGAATTCAGCGAGAAAATGAGCTGCATGGCTGAGTCACTGGCTGAGATGTGAAAGGAAGAATAAAAGAGAAGGAATGCATCCTAATGCCAGCAAGGTGTGCACACACTCAGGTGTCTCTCCTGGTATGTTGATGGCTGAGGAGGACTGAGCTTGCCACCCAGATCCTCTGACTTTTCAATAATATACTTTGCCCACCCACTTCGCCTGATTTTTAGGGCTTAAAAATTACCAACCGCATGATTTTTCAATTTATCACATTTTATAATTTTACTAGAATTTAAAATCGATACCCTTCTGATCCATGCTTCTTAACTTTGGAGCTGGAGCAAAGAGCTGATTAGCTTAGCTTAGCATAAAGACTGGAAGCAGGGTGAAGCAGTTAACACATTGTGTCTTGTTTATTTACTCGGCACACAAGAAACAACTAGTTGTGGTTTTATTGAGACGTACGTGCTGTAACTCTTTCTTGGCTAATAGTGGTGACTTGCATGGCAACCCCACGGTGAGGAGTTGTTGTAATACCTCAAAGCATGCCAGTCATTGGGAAATTCTGTACAATGACTTTAAGTTGGCAGTTTCTTATGGTTTTTGCAACTACAAATATTTACTCATAATCTACATATCAAACTGTTCAGCTAAGCCTTTTTCTGAACATGTAAAAACCTAAGTGACATGACCTGTACTTTTTGAAGTATGACAGCTGAAGTGCAGGGAGTGACTAATCCACAAGTTAGAGCATGTGTTCATTTTCACAGATTTTAATGAGACTGTGTTGGAGCCAGGTGGGGGGTGGGGGAAACCCTGATGAGAGCCAGAAAAGAGGCAGAGCAGCGGGGAGCCTTCTGGCTGAAATCACTCCGTCTCTGATTGCCACCGTGGAGCGATCCTGTCAGAGGATCACAGGCACAGCGTGGGGCTGCTCTCTCTCTGCTGGCAGTGATGAACAGAAGGTGCCACTTACCTGCTCCTATCTGAGCGGCTTGCTGTCAGCCTCAAGAGCACTTTGTCTTTTGGACTGTCAGACTGAAAAAAGCACTGGCTCTGGCAGGCTGCAGTAAAGTAACTTGAACAGACAAAGGAGTCAATGATGGATGGATGTGCGGTTGGGTGGGCAGAGATTACATTGAGGAATGGATGGTTAGGTGGGCAAGGAGAGCAGTGGCTGTTTACTTGTGTGGATGGCAGGATGAAGTAGACGGGCAGCTATAGGTGATGGAAGTAGATAGGTGGAAGGTTGGATGAACCAGCTCAAAACTGTTTTTCTAAGTTTACCTTTTTAGGTGAAATCCGTAGTATAACACAATTATATCCATCTGTATGGGAATGGCCAGATGTGTGTTTGTTCGTTGGATTTCAAGTGTCTGGCTGGCAATGCCAGTGTTGTCTGAATTCATAACTTCTGTAAATCATATCTAAACATATTCAGGCCTTCTAGTTCTCTCATGTATGCCTTTTGCTTGTGCTCACCATGTTCCCTTGTGTCCTAGGATCCCTTCAATCCTGCCTGCCTCCCCACCTGTTCACCCCCAAGCTACTCCAGCCAGCCACGCTCCACCATTCCTCCATCTCCACCTGCAAAACCCTCCAGCAATAAAACTTCTTTCTTAACCAACAACTCTCTAGTCCGTGTCCTGCGTTTGGTTCCACCTTGTGTTTGAAACACAAGGACACTCGCCAGGGGGTGTAACCACCAACTTAATAATGGATGATCCCCATGTTGTTTTTACACTTATACCCTGTAGGACCACAGTTTTTGACTGCCTCAGCTTGCTCATATGTGACATATACTGTATGTTGTGCATCAAGATTAAAAAATGCCATCAAAGAAAGTCAAAATAGAAAAAAATCCACCCTACCCAGTAAAATCACTAGTTTTGTATAAAAATTATAAAAACCTGAAGATGTGTCTTTCAAAAGGGATTTATGGGCCAATGAAGTTTAAACTGTTTTTTTTTATTTAAAAAATTTAAATAAGTAAATACAAAATCATAAGTAATTCTAACCCTTTCTGCATGTGCCATTTACAGGGATTATACAGGGTTCTGGTTGAAGTGCATGGCGAGTGCTGTGTGGAGGAGCACTTCTTTTCTCATGTGAACTGCAGAGGTTCAAGTCTTTCAACTGAACTTTGCTCGTCATAATCTAATAACTGAAATTTCTAAAACCCCTCCCTGATTTACTTTGCTCCAGTGCAAGTGTGTAATTGGACAGAAAATGAGCTGATTTAAGAGGAGAATCACTGCGATGCTGTGTACTTAGAGGAGTGGTGTGTGTGTGTGTCAGTCTTTTAATGTTATAAGTATCCATGCTTGAGTTATCAAATGACAGCATTTTCAGTTATTGAATGAATACATTTTAAGGTTTGGTTTCCACTAACTCCTGTGAAAAATATCTGGCTCTTTAGCTGCCAGATATTCCACTTTCTTCACCAGCTACTATAGTGACAAATATTGTATATCTGCCAATTGATGCTGTGCTGCAATTTGGGTCTTATTGTCGATTGGCAATTGTTTCTGTTTCTGTTATGATAACATTGTACTCACAAAGTTAATTGCTTAGCTCTGGGAGCAACAACTAAGTCCGATTGAAAAAGAAACACTAGTCCTCATTACAATGACGAAGCCTTGAAACTGGGATTCCTGGAGCTCAAAATATATTTTTTTCCCCCAACGTTCAAGTTCAGCAAAATCCGAAAGATAAAACTGTCAGAGTGGAACTTCAAAGCCTTTGTGGATGGTTAGTAAAAAGACCACGCCCCATTGCAGATGGCCAGAGTTATTTGCAGGATCTTGAGAGGTACAGAGACTATGGGGGACAGTCCTCCTTGGTATTACCTGCAGCCTGTGCCCTCAGTCTGTGCTCAAAGTTGCCCCGAGCTGTGTAGAACTGCTCCTGAAAGGCAACTGCATCATTTACAGTATGAGTAGCTAAAGACCTTTGTAGGAGGACCAACACCAGCTGACCTCCAAACAGACCCTCCAAGTTTCTCCCAACAATCATCGAGAAGCAATGGAGCACCTGTGAGTAGGCCCCGACTTAGACCGGAGCAAGCACTTGAACCAGGCTTACAGGGAATTCCTGGACGAGCTCCCAGCCAGGACCACGGCAGCATTCCAGAGGAAGAAGGCTCAAACGCTCATCACACGAGAACATTCATTTTACATATTCTAAACTCATGTAGATTAAGACATTACATTCATGTAGTGAAAAACCCCTTTGCTTACTAAAATAATTGTGCACACCATATGGACCTGAGGTAAGCAAGTTGGAAAAGATCAAAAGGGAGGCAGGAATGTTTACAGCCCTGCCAGATCTTTTAGTGATTTGAATCAACAAATCTTCCGGGGTGTTTCCCAGGATTCATCCTTCCACAGCCGTAAAGGTGTCATTTCTGACAACCCACAAATCTGGGAAACCAGACTTGCCAACTCCTAGGAAGGCCAACTTTTGTTATGCTAAAAAGATTGACTGCCATCTGAACACTCCAGACTCTTAGTCATAATCCCTATGATTGCAACGACCAAGGAAACTCCAAGGACATACTGGACTGTTCAAGAGACTATCTTCTCTGGAGACAGAGACTGGACCCTCACCTGCATAGACTGAATAAAGAACATACAGANGAGAGGGAAATGGTGACAACCTGTTCTATTTGTTTTTCCAAGTGGAGATGCGAGGGATTTACCCTGTGTTCAGCAGTGGTGGGGAGTAACATCAGGTACATAAAGAGCACTTGAGCACTTTTTTGAGTTAGTAAATTATATGCACTGTAGTGAAAACCCCCTTTGCTTGCTAAAATAAGTATGCACACCATATGGACCTGAGGTAAGCAAGTTGGAAAAGATCAAAAGGGAGGCAGGAATGTTTACAGCCCTGCCATTTCTTTTAGTGATTTGAATCAACAACTCTTCCTGGGTGTTTCCCAGGATTCATCCTTCCACAGCCGTAAAGGTGTCATTTCTGACAACCCACAGATCTGGGAAACCAGACTTGCCGACTCCTAGGAAGGCCAACTTTTGTTATGCTAAAATGATTGACTGCCATCTGAACACTCCAAACTCTTAGTTGTAATCCCTCTGATTGCAATGACCAAGGAACCTAAGAGCATGTCCGAAATCAAAGAATGCCCTCTTTGAAAGACCAAGACTGGAGCTTTACCTGTATAGACTGAATAAGGACGTACAGACAGAGTTTAAAACAAAAGCAATAATATGCTTTCTTTCCCCACCACTACATCTGGGATATCCTCATCCCTTCTCATCAACCCCACGCACACACACATACACACACACACCCTCACGATGTGGCGATAAGAAAACAGACGTGCCATAAATCTTGAGATGCATTCTTGAAGAAAGGGACCTTTCAATAGTCCCATGAATGTTAAGAAAGTTTGGATCCTGATAAAGTACCTTGCCAAATTAATCAATAGTGTAATAATGTTGTTAACGCATGTCTACTCTTTTCTTAGGATGATCAGTTCAATTCTGGTGATTCTAGCATAAAAATTGACTTAGTTACAATATTTAAGTCTAACACCCTGTTTTAACATGGTACAACAGTGCCTCCTATTGACCATATGTTTGTGAGTTTTACAGCAAATGCATCTTTAGATTCCTGATTATAAGTAGTACGTAAGAATCTAACTATGGGAACAAATGCCATTTTCATTAACAGTATTAATGTTGTTGTTCTTTTGTTTTAGTGACTAGGAAATTATGATTTAGATTATGATTAACAATGTTTTGAGACACGAATTATATGTAAAAAAAACTATATGCTTATTGGATGTTTTGATACAGACAGTGTTACATACAGATATGTGGTACAATCGCTGTGATTTGACTATAATGATGGAAGTATGTGGCATTTGTGCGTATCAAATATATATATTTTTATAAAGTAAAATAGGAAACCACGTCTTTACTCCGAACAAAGAAAGGGCCACAGTCCATAGACACTGGGCGCGAAAAACTTCCTCCGCCTCCAACGCACGCCTTTTTCTGATGGTTAGATAAAACCTCCAGATCGCCTTTGTTCGCTCTCTTACTCTTACGCTCTCTTCTATGCTTAGTACCTCTGGCTCTTACTTTTTTACTCTTGTAACTCCTGTACCTCTTGTAGCTCACGTCTCTTTTACTTTTACTCTTAGTAAATTTTCTCCGGAGATTTGGATTTTCTTAATCATCTCCAGCCTTTTCTTTCGTCGTGTAAGTTGTGCGTATTTTTACTTAATTAAGCAAACTCAGTTTTTGTTATATTCTTTATACCTCAGTTAATTCAGCGTTCATATTAACTCTGGAGGTAGGGTCGACAGGCCATCGAAACTATCTCCAAGTTTATTTTGAAGGATTTAGAGTTAAGAAGAAGTTAGCAGAGCCGCTATTCGACCCAGCTGCATCCGACAGACCAAGACCATCTCAACTACAGCTCGCCTGTCGGCTGTCCAAAACCTTTGCGGAGGCCGTGTTTGCCAAAGAGACTTTTGCACTGCACTTGCCAAAAGACTGTGCTTCCACAAACTTAGTGGACAACGAGAACAACGGAGGACCCTCGAACATCGCTGCCGAGATAACTCGCCCTGCACNGTCGTCTAAGTTGCGCGTATTTTTACTTAATTAAGCAAACTCAGTTTTTGTTACATTCTTTATACCTCAGTTAATTCAGCGTTCATAACAACTTTGAAGGCAGTATCGACAGGCCATCGAAACTATCTCCAAGTTTATTTTGAAGGATTTAGAGTTAAGAAAAAGTTAGCAGAGCCACTATTCAACCCAGCTGCATCTGACAGACCAAGACCATCTCAACTACAGCTCGCCTGCCGGCTGTCCAAAACCTTTGCGGAGGCCGTGTTTGCCAAAGAGACTTTTGCACCGCATTTGCCAAAAGACTGTGCTTCCACAAACTTAGTGGACAACGAGAACAACGGAGGACCCTCGAACATCGCTGCCGAGACAACTCGCCCTGCACACTGCTGTGTTTCAGCAGGCTTTCCCTCGCTGGAAATCCACGACGTGGAGCTGGGCTCAAGCGACAGTTCTGGTCACTCCTCAGAAGGCTGCACCGGACCGATCGGCAAAAGTAGGCAAACACTCAACTGCTGCTGCTGTGTTAAAGAGTTGGTGTCGGATAAGAACTCAGAATATTAGATTTAGATCTTAGAGAAAGAAACTAATAAACTAGCGTTCATTCGTTCTTTTACCTAAGTCACATATTCCCATTACTATNGTTCTTGAAATTGCTATTCAAATAACCTTTTCTTTTATTTTATTTGATTTTATTCTACATCATATCATTACGCATTGTCTCGTATATTCACACTATTGACCTGTTAAGAAACATTTAGCTATAAATAAATGTTCATATTTATCACCAAGTTTGGTCTGTGGATGTTTCTTCAACGTAGAGATCAAGGATCAATGTATTGAGAATTCACCATTCAGGTAATAAGACTGATCAATTTAATTATTTTTATTTTCCTTCAACTGAAGGTGGTGCCCCGAATTTGATAACATACGTTAACAATAACGTGATTCCCCTACAGCACAGTCACACTCACTACCCCTAACCCTAACCCTAGACAGGGGGAAAAATTTTGTTGAGTTTATTTACACATACATATAAAAAAAGACAAATGTTAAAATGGTTTGAACATTGTGCAGGAGAGGTTAGAAGCCAAAAATGGCTTATGAAGATTTACACACAAATATCACACATATTGAGACTGTATTTACTCTATATAGACTCTCAATATATGCACCTAAAGCCATCTCTGTAAACTGAGTAACTTATTATTCATTTGATATTCATCACAACCCTGAGCATACAGTAACAATCTGACCTGATAGTTTGCTGTCCAGCTCTTGCCTGTATATAACAGCTGTAAGTAAGTAAGTAAATAAGTAAAACTTTATTTATATAGCACCTTTTTTAACACAGGTTACAAAGTGCTTTACATCAACATCAATACAAATATATATACACATAATAATAATAATAAAAACACAAACAAAGTGCGTATAAAAATGAGGGTAAATGTGTATGTGCATGTATGTGCCATGCACATACATACTGTGACGGCCCTCCTGCTTTAGCAGGGCCTGCTGTGGGAGAGTTTGTTTGTGTTGCCTTGTGTTGTCCCCTGGTAGGCGGAGTCCATTAGCGCAACTGGGAGCACCTGGCCAGTCTCCCAGGAGTATTTAAGACATGACTGTCTCCATCTGCGGTCACTCTCTCTCTACTTCCAGCAGCATGGCTTTTGTTTGGTTGGCTTCGGCCGGGTTATTAGCTCAAGTTTACACTATACAACACACCTCATTCATCACTCATTCACTCAACCATCTCCTGACACACTGATATCACTGACTAACACACTCATAACTTTAGTATGTTGTTTAGTTATATGTTATGTAATAAATTTGAACCTTTTCAGTTGAAAACCGTGTAACTCCCTTCTTCTTTATCATGGCTTTTCCTGGGTCATGAGCAAGGTCATGACAATACACACACACACACACACATATATGCACGTACATACATACATACATAAACATACAGTATATACGTGTGTGTGTATATATATATACATACACATATAAAAACCCACCACCACCCAGAACACACCCTGAAGAATTATAAAAATGCCAATCTAAAGAAGTCTGTTCTAAATTGTTGTTTGAAAGAGTCAAAAGACTCAGCTGATCTAATGTGAGGGAGGAGATTGTTCTTTTGCTGTCCTAGCACATAGACTTTAGAACAGTCGCCTTTGATTTTGCGTTTTGCACGTGGTATAGACAACAGGTTTTGGTTGGATGACCTAAGCGGCCTCTCAGTGGTATAAGGGTTTAGTAGCTTGGAAATGTAAGCAGGTGCTAAGCCATGTAGTGCCTTAAAAGTAATTAAAAGAATCTTAAAATCAATCCTGAACTTCACTGGGAGCCAATGCAGCGCAGCTAAAATAGGAGTCATGTGGGATCTTCGAGTGGTCCTAGTTAGAAGTCTAGCTGCTGCATTTTGAACAAGCTGAAGCTGTGCCAGGGCCGCTTGACTTAGACAAATGAAGAGGGCATTGCAGAAGTCGAAACGGAAAAAAATGAATGCATGAACTATTCTAAATCAAAAGCTGATAATAGTGGTCTGATTTTTGCAATGTTTCTGAGTTGAAAAAAACAGGTTTGAACCAATTTCTTGACATGGTGTTCAAATTTCAATGGCGGGTCAAATATAATGCCACGATTCCTGGAGTTTGGTTTCACATAGGGGGCAAGTGGACCAATACACTGGAAAATGCCATTTGTTGCTTTTTCAGGGCCAATAATGAGAAGCTCAGTTTTGTCAGAATTAAGCTGAAGAAGAAAACTGAGTGACATCCAATCTTTTATGGCAGCTGGTTTTACAGGCACATATAACTGAGTGTCGTCCGCATAACAATGGTATGATATACAACCAAAGCGGCTGATTATCTGGCCCAAGGGAAACATATACAAAGAGAAAAGAATGGGACCAAGAATTGACCCCTGAGGCACCCCATATGACAGTGGAGTGGATGAGGACAC